>JBBPBX010011487.1:0-20438 GCA_038048925.1 Garcialebias charrua | reverse complement strand
TAAAACATTCCTGGTGTTTGGTGTTGTGTGCCAATCTTAAACTGAGTTCTTGACACAAACAGCAGTTTTTTTTATTTTTTGTTTATTTTTGTCAGTTTTTGTACACCTGTGCTTCATTTGTAACAGAAGAAAATGTTTCGCCCTTCATCCAAAAGGCTTTCTCAATTCAAAGAGCAAGCTGTGTGAGAGTGAGGTTATAAACAGACTGAGACGACATACACAAACCTATGTAAATTGAAAGCTGAGATAACACACACACACACATACCTGAGACAACAACACACATCCTATGTAAATTGATGAATCATACATTACACCTTAACAGTAGGGGTTTCTTAAGGTCTTTGTTAGTCTAATTCACAAGAAGCGGCTCCTCTGTTCTCATCATGTGTGAACCGTCTGGGAATCAGACCTAAGGTTGCATTATACGTTTTTGAAAGTTGGAATCTGAGGCCGATATGTGGATGACACCTGGGTCCAACTCCAAACCAAGGAAGTAGAAGCATTCACCAGACACATTAACTCAGTCGACAACAACATCAAGTTCACCAGAGAGGATGCAAACGATAACAAGCTGCCTTTTGTGGACTGTTTGGTCCACATGGAAAGAGAGGACAGCCTCAACATTGAAGTTTACAGAAAACCAACCCACTCAGACCAGTATCTTCTGTTTTACTCTCACCATCCACTGGAACACAAACTTTCTGTCATCAGAACTTTACAGCATCGGGCCGAACACATCCCCACAAAGACATAAGGGAAGGAAAGGAACAGAAACACATTTTTTTTAAAAAACTCGCCAAACATGTGGATATCCTAACTGGGCCTTTGTCAAGTCAGTGAGGAAATCTACAAAACACAATAATGAACAAAAAAAGGAGAACAGACGAAAAAACATTGTCATCCCTTATGTGGCTGGAGTGTCAGAGAATTTCAGAAGGATTTTCAACAAACATAACAACCCAGTACATTTCAAACCCAGCAGGACTCTCAGGCAGAGACTGGTGCACCCTAAGAACAAAACACCTACACACAAACAGAGTGGTGTAGTTTATACGGCCCAGTGCAGCGAGGACTCTCCAGACCTCTACATTGGGGAAACTAAACAGCCTCTTCAAAAAAGGCATTCAATACAGGATCAACTGGACTTTATTTGTTGCAGAAAATGTTTTGACTTCTGTCCAGAAGTCTTTTTCAAATAAACAAATAAAGTCCAGTTGATCCTGTATTGAACACCTTTTTTGATTTTATCATGTCCTGGACGACTGAGAATCTTCACCAGCATAAACAGCCTCTTCACAGACGAATGTCCCAACACAGGAGAGCCAACTCCTCTGGACAAAACTCAGCTGTTCACCTCCACCTCACAGACAAAGGTCACTCATTTGAGGACCAGAATGTGCACATTTTGGACAGAGAACACAGATGGTTTGAGAGGGGTGTGAAAGAAGCTGTTTATGTGAAAAAAGAAAGGCCTTCTCTTAACGGGGGGGGGGCTCAGGTTCCAACTTTCAAAAACATATAATGCAGCCTTAGGTCTGATTCTCAGACGGTTCACACCTGATGAGAACAGAGGAGCCACTTTTGTGAATTAGGCCCTGTTTACACGGACACTGTGTGGGGGAAACGGAACTTTTGGGTATGTTAATTAGGTTGAAAGTTTTGCGTTGACATGGGCGAATTCTGTGGATACGACTCTCTCCCCCCCCCGTCCTCATGACTTTACTGTAGTTACCATGCTGGGCCATTAGATGGCGCTGTGATTTTTGGAACCTTCACTACTGCGCATGTGTGCAGCCTGGGGTAAACAGAGCAGACGAGGCAGCCTGTTTTCCTCTCTGGCTAAAAGTTCAGCTACTACAAGTTGTTGTCAACAAGTTAACAACAAGTTAAAGCTGGAATTTGGATAAGAGTCAACAGATTTGACACCAAGTGGGACCGCTTCATCTGCACACCAGTTGCTGACTGGACCGGAACCGAGTCAACATGTCTGACTTTAGTCCGTGAGAATCAGCTGATTTCCAGCAGCGCTACAAGGTAAACAATGTTCTTAATAATGTTTCCTTGTGTTTAGTTCGATCACAGAACAACCAACTGAGGTTTTATTTTTATTTTTTTCCTGCGAGGTCGAAGCTGTCGTTCCACGAAGCGGACCGGTTCGGATCTGGGTCCAGTGTCCACCAGGATGAAAACAACAGAGTCCAGTTCATTAAAGTTCGGTTAACGTGTTTTTAAAAGTGTTCAATTTAATTCTCAGTGTTTGTGACATGAGTTTGTGGTGTTGAATAAACAAATAAATAAAAAATCAACCTAGTGTCTTCATTTTCAGCAGCATGTTAGGCATGACGTAACGAGTCCAGATAGCTTCATTTAGCTCAGATAAATTTAAATATCTCCCATGCTAACATAAATACAGTATTTTCTGGTGTATAGGTCGCACCTATGTATAGGTCGCATTGTCCAATTATCACCAATAGATTGGGAAAATCCCTAGATATGTCGCACTGGTGTATAGGTCGCACCTACGTTTAGCTCTGCTGCAAATGTCTGCCACAGGAGCGCACAGCAAGGCTTTTAAGAAGATTAACACTTAAAAACAATTTATTTGTTTGATAAAAATTATAGCAAATATGTCTGAGCTGAACTTTTCCTTAAAGGACAACACCCACCATGACAGTAACAATTCACCATATAGGACAATTACTGTAATTTAATATTATGTCTATTTTCATTTTTGCATTTGGGCCAGGCGAGGGTTAAAAAAACAAACAAAAAAAAACAACCCACTCCCGAATGAATCCGGAAACCTGGCCGAAGAGTCCCGAAGTGTCATGTGACTTTTGTTACATCTCCACCCAGAAGGCAGAAGGTAGGAGTGAGTTTCCATGGAGGTTTATGAGAGAGAGTGGGAGTTAAAACTGCATATTTCCTGGTGCATTTGTGTGTACATATGGACCAGCGCTCTGATTTTATTTATTATTTATTTTATAACACCACTGCGGACCGTTGCTGCTCTCACCCATTCTGCCCAGAGGAGCGAGCCGCGAGCCGCGCGCGTCTCTGGCTCCTCGTTCCGCTGGTCACCTTTGAAGTTCCTCGTGCCGGTGTAATTTGCTCCCTCGAGTGTATGTATTTGCTCTCGTCAGCCTTGTTGCGGGGAGCACGGGGAGCACGCGCGCAGAGCTCCGCTGCGCGGCTGCCTTTCTGGTCACGGGGGGAGAGAATAAAAAGCCGATGCGGAAATGAATGAATTTGTCGCGATCAAACGAATTAAACTAGTATGTCTACGTGGATGCTCGCTCAGAATATGATAGACATGAGTGAGCGACAGCAGGATTAATCAACACAGGCAGCTTTAGGGAATATTTAAAAATGCTTCGCTTTTTCTTTTCCTCGCTCGCCTGTAACTCCAAGGCGTCACTTTAGTGACGTGAATGCCCATGTGAATGCCCATATATGGAGAGGGGCAGATTTTCCCGGAGCTGCATGCTAAAATCTGCTATAAATCATGAAATAACACATTTAGCGTTATTTCTCCACAATATAAATAAACGCTCCTGTATTATTTTTAAATAAACTAATAAATATTAATGGCGATGCAATTTGAAAACATGGTGGGTGTTGGACTTTAATAAATGAACGTAATTGGGAAATGAGCTGGATTTAAAAATTAGTTTCACCGAAAGTGATAACAAGCCATATATAGGTCGCACCTGAGTATAGACCCATTTAGTGTTAGTAAACAAAGACGGCTGCGCGCGCACCGTTGCAACAGAAGACTCCACCCACCCAGGCATTTTTCCAAGCATAACAAGGTTGCAGAGTGAATCTAGCTAAACAATTTCCTCCACCAGCAACAAAATGTCAGGATGTTGCGTATACGGTTGTACAAATAGGTATTCTAAGGAAGGACTGAAGTTCTACAGCATACCAAGAGGCAATCGGCCATTTCAAAGCCACCGAAGGAAGCTGTGGCTTCAGGCCATCAAGCGGGTGGATTGGACCGAGGACATCATCAAAAACGCACGAGTATGCGGTGCCCATTTTATATCAGGTAAGGTTACTCATCTAGTTTTATTTCACCATAAACCCTGGTTGTCATTAAACATTGTTTGTAAAAACTAGACGCAGTTTATTGCTGTTAAATTCGGTCGGAAAGTTGGCTAGAAGCTAGTTGCTAATAAGCTAGCTCTTAATAAATAAATGCCTATGTGCTTTATTTTCAGGGGAAATCTGCGTCCATATCATTATAACGTACTTCCTGTACATGTCCACAAACAACGTAGTCTACGCATCGAGTGATTTGTATGCTCGTAGTTTTTCTCTTGTGTACACGCTAGGTTTCTCCACCAAATACGTGTAAATATCAGGCCACTGAATGCTAGGCCACTTACTCACGTCATCCTCCCATTCAGTAACTGTACACGGATCAGGAAGCTGATGGCCATTGCTCAAAGTTAACTTATTAAAGTAAGCTTTGCGATCATTTACCGATAACCCGCTAGCGTAGCTTGATAATACACTACGAGCCGCCATACGCTGTGGCCACGCAGCTGCTTGATGACGTAGGCTGTAAATGGGTCTNGACATAAGGGAAGGGAAAACAAGGGTTGTGACATTCAAACATCTGTTTGTACATTTTTGGCAAAATAAGCAGCCATTGTGTACCCATCTGTGCCCTCATGGGAAATAAACAGTAACTAAATCAGTTGTTAGCTTTGTGTTTTATCTCTAAAGATGAAAAGAGACAGAAAACAATGAAAATGCTGCCCTGGGGTTTCTGCAGGAAAAGGAAAAAAAGAAATTGAATAACAGAATGAGACCTCTTTAATCTGTGCAGTTTGTCCCAGTGAACGAGTCGTAGGCTGCACCTAGAAATGGAGGTAGAGAAAAACAGTGGACTGAATTAAAGACAAGTGCTAATTCTTTTGACTTTTAATCCAGTGTTGCATTAGTTTACAGAAACTAAAATGGGTAAGTGCAGTAAAACCTTCACTCATAAAACCCTGATGCATGCTCAATAATCCAGGTAGAAAAATCTAAAAAAGCTAAGTCTGGTCCTCTGGACATTCAAAAAAACAAAACAAAACAAAGCAAAAAAAACTGTAGAAACGTTTCGTCTTTCGTCCGAAAGACTTCCTCAGTCTGAGGTGCTGGGTTCAGCTCAGTCTTATAAATAGCACCCTCTCACAGTGTTACACAACCAGTTGGCTGATGACAGCCGAAACCAGCTGCTCACATGATCAAGGAGGACCATCAGCCTAACAAAGGATCGTTAGCACCCTGATGGTTGTTTGCTATTCACAGAGGGCTGAGTGATACCAGCAATCACAGCATTGTAGGAGGGGGACAGTTGAACCCGGAGGCCTCCACCCCTGTTTAATGATGGGCGGTTTCTTTTCACAAAGATGGCCTCCTTTACTCCTCTCTCAAACCATCGTTCCTCTCTATCAAGGATGTGAACATCTTCATCCCTGAAAGAGTGACCGCTGGCCTGGAGATGAGTGTAGACTGCAGAGTCCTGACCTGATGATGTTGATCTTCTGTGCTGGGCCATCCTTTTGGCCAGTGGCTGTTTAGTTTCCCCGATATAAGACTGATCACAGCCCTCCTGACACTGAACAGCATACACAATGTTACTCTGTTTTTGCCGGGGGACTGGATCTTTGGGATGAACCAGTTTTTGCCGTAATGTATTTTGGGGTTTAAAAGCCACTGGGACGTTGTGTTTAGAAAATAAACGTCTCAATGTCTCTGAAACCCCTGCAACATATGGAATGGCCACTGGTCTGGGTCTGGGTTCCTTCTTTTCACCTGATGGTTGGCTGGAGTCCTGTTTGGGTTTCTTCTCTGCTTTCAGGAAGGCCCAGTTAGGATATCCACATTTCTCTAGAGCCTGTTTTGTGTGTGATTTCTCCTTCTGTCTGGCTGCTGAGTTAGTGGGGACGCTGTCTGCTCTGTGATACAGAGTCCTGATGACTCCTAACTTGTGCTCCAGAGGGTGATGGGAGTCAAACTGTAAATACTGGTCTGTGTGGGTGGGTTTGCGGTACACCTCAGTTTGCAAATTTCCTCTATCAGAAACTGAGACCTCACAGTCCAAGAAAGCCAACCTGCCATTTTTTACATCTTCTCGTGTGAACTTGATATATTTATCCACAGAGTTGATGTGATCAGTGAAATGTTGGACTTCCTGAGATTTAATTTTAACCCAGGTGTCGTCAACATACCTGAACCAATGACTTGGTGGTCTCCCTGGAAAGGATGTCAAGGCTCTCTTTTCTACCTCCTCCATGTACAGGTTGGCAACAATAGGAGAAACTGGAGACCCCATAGCACACCCATGTTTCTGCCTATAATATTGCTCCCCATATGTGAAGTAGGTTGACTGCAGGCACAGTTTCAAGAGTTGACACAGTTGCTCTGTGGAAAGCGTGGTTCTGCTGTTCAGAGTGGTGTCTGATTTTAACCTTAAACAGACCACCTCTACTGCCTCATCAACAGGAATGCACGTAAAGAGCGATGTGACATCAAAAGAGACCATAGTTTCATCAGTCTCCATGATGACATCCCTCACCTTATCCACAAAGTCCATGGTGTTCTGTATGTGGTGTTCTGAGCTGCCAACTAAAGGGATGAGTACAGATGCCAGATATTTGGAAACATTGTAAGTGACCGAGTTAATCATGCTAACAATTGGTCTTAAAGGTACACCTTGTTTGTGGATTTTGGGTAAACCATACAGACTTGGCGTGGCCTCCCCTGGGTACAGTCTGTGGTACAGAATATTGTCAATAGCCTTGTCCTGCTTCAAAATTTTCAGGCAATCTATCAACTTCTTCTTGTAACCACTTCCTGGATCTCTTTTCAGCGGTTCATAAGTGGTTAAGTCACTAAGGAGTGACATAACTTTCTCATGATAGTCTTTCTGGTTCAAAATCACTGTGCACCTTCCTTTGTCTGCTGGGAGAATTATGATGTTTTTGTCCTTGCTAAGCGTGGTGAGTGCATCCCTCTCTTCTCTACTGATGTTGGAAGGTGGTGGTTTAGCATTACTGAGACAGGCTGAAACTTTGACTCTGAGTTGTTCTGCTTCAAACTCTTTAATTTTGTTGTTACGGATGGCTGACTCAGTGGCTGTGATCATCTCCACCAGTGGAATTCTACTTGGTGCCACTGCAAAGTTTAGCCCCCTGGCAAGAATATCTGTCTCCGGCTGGGTGAGCTGTCTGTCAGATAAATTCTTCACCCACTTTTCTGTCTCCCTGGCATGTAACTGTGTATCGGAGTGTTGTCTTACACTGAATGTGTTGTTGGAATTGTTATGGTGTTGACGAGTTATCAGTAAGTTAAATTTGTTTTGTTGTCGAGTCTTGGACTTGACATGCTGTGCTAAGCGTGCCTGATCTGTACAGTCCATCACTTGCTGAAGTGTGGTCTGATCTAGGCACGTTGTTAGTTTTTGATAAATTTGCTCTTCTTTGGCCTTCAAGGCCTCAATGGTAAAATTGGTCTGTCTTACCCGTTCATTCAGCAGCTGCGTCTGTGCCTTCTGAAGGATCCCGCTTGCCCGGTGCCCGCTGACCGAAGATTTCAGTTCCAGGCTCTTGGGGATAATGCCACTTTGTCTGCATCTAAGGTTGAATCGCAAGTGGTTCCTGTAGTCCGCCCTCTTCCTAGCTGTTTTCTCAAACTCTCTAACAAGTTTGAGGCAAACTTGTGTTGTGTGTGTTTTGTGTGTGAGAAATCACACACAAAACAGGCTCTAGAGAAATGTGGATATCCTAACTGGGCCTTCCTGAAAGCAGAGAAGAAACCCAAACAGGACTCCAGCCAGCCATCAGGTGAAAAGAAGGAACCCAGACCCAGACCAGTGGCCATTCCATATGTTGCAGGGGTTTCAGAGACATTGAGACGTTTATTTTCTAAACACAACGTCCCAGTGGCTTTTAAACCTCAAAATACATTACGGCAAAAACTGGTTCATCCCAAAGATCCAGTCCCCCGGCAAAAACAGAGTAACATTGTGTATGCTGTTCAGTGTCAGGAGGGCTGTGATCAGTCTTATATCGGGGAAACTAAACAGCCACTGGCCAAAAGGATGGCCCAGCACAGAAGATCAACATCATCAGGTCAGGACTCTGCAGTCTACACTCATCTCCAGGCCAGCGGTCACTCTTTCAGGGATGAAGATGTTCACATCCTTGATAGAGAGGAACGATGGTTTGAGAGAGGAGTAAAGGAGGCCATCTTTGTGAAAAGAAACCGCCCATCATTAAACAGGGGTGGAGGCCTCCGGGTTCAACTGTCCCCCTCCTACAATGCTGTGATTGCTGGTATCACTCAGCCCTCTGTGAATAGCAAACAACCATCAGGGTGCTAACGATCCTTTGTTAGGCTGATGGTCCTCCTTGATCATGTGAGCAGCTGGTTTCGGCTGTCATCAGCCAACTGGTTGTGTAACACTGTGAGAGGGTGCTATTTATAAGACTGAGCTGAACCCAGCACCTCAGACTGAGGAAGTCTTTCGGACGAAAGACGAAACGTTTCTACAGTTTTTTTTGCTTTGTTTTGTTTTGTTTTTTTGAATGTCCAGAGGACCAGACTTAGCTTTTTTAGACTTCACTCATAAAAACATCTGTAACAAGAACATTTCATAAGGAGTTTTAAAAAGTGCTAATGCAGAAGCCGTTTATAGGAATGGCTAAGAGTATTTCGTTTGGACTGAAAAGGATATTTCGGAGACGCTGAAAACTACAGTATATTTGTTTTTGTTTTTTAAAGCAGTTCAAGCAGCATTTTTTATATATTAGTGTAGTGGTTAGTTTTTTGTTTTAAATCAAATTTAAAGTAATTAGTAAAATGTCTGTTTTTGACCATGTACAGTATTCAGTTGAAATGAAGCTTGTACAATAATCTTTAAAGGTTAGGACAAACCGCTGCTTTGCACGACAAAGACTTAACCCAAATTTGTGCAAACAGTTCATGTTTGGTGTTTGCGTCAACGATGATATTCAGCCTCGTTTTTCTTCTTCTTTCGGCTCCTCCCATCTTCAGGGGTCACCACAGAGAACAAATTCGCACACAGACCTCGCAATTGTTTTTACGCCGGGTGCCCTTCCTGATACAACCACTGAGCTACCACAGCCCTCTGTGTGGAGCAGAGAGCTGCTATCTAGGGCGTCTGGGGGAACAGATGGTGGAGGTTAAGGGTCTTGCTCAAGGGCCCAGAGTGGGGCAAATGAGGGTGGAGGCAGGTGTGGATGTTTCACCGTTTCCACCTACATTTTGATGTTGTCGGCCCGAGGAGTTGAACTAGCGACCTTTCGATCACAGCTCTCTCTAACCACTATGCCATGACTCCTCAATGATATTCAACTACATACAATTTAACTCGATATTTATAAATGGAATTAATTTAGGCACATTTTTAGGGTTTGCAAGTTGACTAGCTTTGGCAGTCATCTTGAATCTTGTTGTCTCCAAACGTGAATCAGTCGTTTTATATTCAGCGATGAAGATTTGAGAGCTTCATTGAACTCCATCCTGCCAGTCTTGAGATATTTTGCTAACAGACAGTCAAGGTTGTCTGAATAAATGTGAAAATTTTCAACAATAAACTCAATTTGTTGTTAGAATATGTGATGGAACACGTTTGTCTACTTTACATTTTAGCCCTGTGTTTGCAGGATTCACTGAGGTACAGACGTTTTTGTGTTTTTAGTTATTAACTTTTATTTAACCAGGCACATCCCATTGAGACCACCTTGTTTTGCAAGGGAGGCCTAGAAATGTTTGCTAGGTATGATTAGCTGTGGCGGCCATCTTAAACTGTGTTGACTCCAAAAGTTTGTCAGTGTTAAAGGTGCTATGTGTAACTTTCTGTAGAGCACAGAACTTAGAAATATTTTCAACAGGCAAAGCATTCTGGTCCCTCCCCCTCAGAGCCATATATGGCTCTGCCCCCTTGCTCTGCTGAAATTCAAATTCAAGCTCTGTTTTTATTGGCTGATTCAAATTCAAGCTCTGTTTTTATTGGCTGGTTACAAACTCTGTTTTTATTGGCTGGTTAACGGCGGGTCACTCTGTGTTTTTAGTGTTTTTATAAATGCTGATAGAGAAGCAAGGGGACTATAGTTTTTTTCAGAGATTACTTTGTCTAACACCAGTCTGTCAGTAGATAGTGACAGAGTGAAGAAATATGTTAAAAATATATTGTTAGAAAAGTTACAGATTGCACTACAAAGTTACATAGTGCAGCTTTAAATTCAACGATTATCTTTATTTTATTTTATTTTTATTTTATTTATTGATTTTACATTTTATAAAGAAAAAACATTTTTACATTATAACAGTATAATGAAAGAAGAAAAAAAACATAAAATGAAAGGAGACAGGAAGAAGAAAAAAATCTTATTTTACCTGCCCCTTATTTCTATAATAATAACAAAAAAAGCGAGATCAATAAAAATAACTCAATCAAATATACAAATTTCCAAGCCACTCAACAGTGATACAAAATTTAAGCTATTTACATGATTTGAATACACATTTAAGTTTTTAGTACAATTTGACAATTTGAGTATTTAGTATCTTCTATGAGTTTCATTAAAATCGAATATGTGGTTCATGAGATTTTTTCTTAAAGACAGACAAACAGGCTTAATAGCCTGCCTTTCAAAATATTAGTATATTATTGGCAGTTTTTTCTACAGAGTTGTACTTCCATCATTATGTCACATTTGAAGACTTTACTAAAACAAACAATATTTTGCTGTAAAAACCAACCTCAAAACTCATTTGCAGTTTTAATCCACATGATCCAGACCTTTGGAGCACCTTCTTTCTATAGGTTCACTGGAACTTCTACAGTTTTCATTATTCTCACAGGAGGTGCATGCTTCGCTTAGCTGGAAAAGCCAGTTTTGTAAATATTGGGTCACTTGTCCTGAATTTGAGGCAGTTGCGTCTCGTGCACAGTCACTGCAGCCCGGCCCTGTCCACTCTGGTTTCGTAAGCACAGAGTGAACGACCTATATTCTTCTCCGAGGGAGGGAAGGTCACCTTGTGGTTGACCAGGAGACAAACATGCTGCAGCGACGAGATTTTAACGTGCACCACTTTTAAAAGTATGAACAGCAGCTGAAGATTGGAGGGAAATATTAGAGAAACCTCTTGATTGCTGCTTGTCTTGTTCTTGGCTCTAAACCTTTCCGAGTCTGTTTCTCTTGGTTTGTGCTTCTCTCAACTCTGCAGTGCAGCGGTGTGAAAAGACCAGTATGGGGGGGTATCCAGCACATTAACATGCTGAAAAACACAGCTCGACATGAACTGGACTTACTGACAAACATCCCCACTCGCACACCCACCCACATGCACGCACGCACGCGCGTGCGTACACACATTTTTCTTAGCTGAAACCAGACCAGAAAGATCAAGTCAGACAAACACCTCACCAGGGACTCCTCTAAGCGTTCTAACAAATTGAATGTGTGTGTAGATGGACAAGAGGGAATTAGATCAGTGGTTCTGATCAGTGGCGGACTTAGCCATTTTAGGGCCCAAGGCAAACCTTTGTAAAGGGGCCCTCGCCCAAATCTGCCTTAATGTAGCAGCAGGCCCTTAAGGTGAAAGATTCTGTAGGGGTGTCACAATTTTCATATTACAATATTTACATGGACATATGTAATCGGATTAAACGGCCATTCATTCGGAATAAAAATGTGTCATGCAAACACCCTGTTTGCATTATTTTTTGTCTATTCAGCTGAATCCGAAATAATTTGTGGTCAGAACGAAATGGGTGGTTTATGCCGATTCATAACCCAAACGTTGCACATGTAAACACTTAATTAGTTCTTTTTTTTTTCAATCATTGAAAACTGACCTGACTGCGCATGTGCAACCTATGTCATTTCTGCCTCACTAATGCCAATAATATTAGCATGTTTGGGAAGCAAAACTGGTCAGGGAGCGACACAACATTTCTACTAGAAACTTTGAAAGAGCTCAAAATGATCTGTATCACCTGTAGCTCAGTCAGGGAGTGCAGTAATGTCTCTACTGTCATTAAAACCTGTCGCAGGTCCATTTTGGGCACTCAGGTTTGTTTACCCGGAAGTAAACCGGAAGCAGAACTTCTATTTTAAGGAGAGTTTACCTCTCTGCACATCAGTGGCGGCTGGTGATTTCTTTTATGGGGGGGGGGCATAAACTGTTTAATTTTTTTAAGCATGTGTAGAAGTATGCATAATTATGTTTGTATACTGTAAAGTACAGTGGTGGGCAATGAACGCTAGGTAGCGCTAAAGCGCTAATCCGTTTACAGTGGACCTAAACTTTTTGTCAGCGTTTTTGTGAATTGACTAACTTTTATAATTCATAAGCGGATTTGTGCTATTTTTATTTAAAATGCAGTACCGCTAATAACTAATTATCTATCAGTAAAAACCAATAAACTTATTTACAAGCTCTTATGCTGCTTGTTTTACCTTTTTCCCCACCGTAAACAGCAGAGAGGAGGAAGGGTGTGAGGGGGAGGGGGGCAGAGCTGAGAACAGACTCGGATCTACCATGTAGGTAAATGCCTGGGGGTCCCATTTCAGCAGTGGCCCCGGCCCCGCCTCGCCCCGTGCAGTCACCTACATCACTAACATTGATCCTGCTTGTTAATGTACATTTAACATAAAAATAATTATAGTTACGATGAAAACGATCATTAAATACGCAATAAAAAAACGGTCGATTTCTTTATCCCCCTACTAAAAATGGACTATTCCATCTTGGGGCAGCACGGTGGCACAACTGGTAGAGCTGCTGCCTCTCAGCGAGAAGGTTGCCGGTTCAAATCCCGGTCCGGGGCCTTTCTGGGTGGAGTTTGCATGTTCTCCCCGTGCATGCGTGGGTTTCCTCCGGGTACTCCGGTTTCCTCCCACAGACCAAAAAACATGCTTGTTAGGCTGATTGGTGACTCTAAATTGACCCTAGGTGTGAGTGTGAGAGTGGATGGTTGTTTGGTGTGAGTGAGACAGGTCCCTCTTGTAAATGAGTCCCCGTGACTCAACGAGGCTAGCCTGTATAAATAAAGGTTGAATGAATGAATGAAACTCAGAGGTGAACTCGGTGGCTAATTCTGTGGCTACTGTTTGTGCTGGGTACTTGGATAAATCCGTAGAGAACCCCGCTGTTTCAAGCCAAATTAACGCGGCCGGAGGAGTTAATGGAGGGTTTTGTGTCGACCATTTGACGGTGAGTCGTTATTTTTATGTATTTTAGTTACTTTTCATTAAATCTGTTGACTACCTATAGACGCTAACTCTGTGTCTGCCTGTTGGTAGTGCTGGGTTACTAATGGATAAATCCGTAGAGAACCCCGCTGTTTCAAGCCAAATTAACGTGGCCGGATGATTTTATTGTGTGTTTTGTGTCGACCATTCGACGGCGAGTCGTTAGTTTCATGTATTTGGGTTACTTTTATGTATAAATGCGGTGGCGACACACCCGTGTATTTGAGATTTAAACGTGGTTTTAGGGATTAAAAGATCATTCTATTTTTTGTTAATTTCGTGGCCGAATAGAATATATGTACGTAAAGTATTAAATAAATCCTTTGATTTTTGTAATTTCATCCTTTTAGGATCATTTTTGTTACTTTTCAGTTGGCAGTGTAGTGCAAATATTGATAACGCTGCCGGCTATATATAAATATATATATATATATATATATATATATATATATATATATATATATATATATATATATATATATATATATATATATAATATAAAATAATTAAATATATAATCACTGTTTCATAACATGAAAAATTCAAACTATTTAATGCTTAAATCTTTCTGCTACTTGGTTTATTTAAGTTTAGAGTGTCTTTGAAACAACAGCACAACTTATAATGAAACTAAAGTTTAACTAAACTAAACTAAAACTAAAGTTTATTTATTCATTCAGATTTATTCATCAGAAAAATTGCAACTGCTGCAAAACGAAACGAGACAAAAGTTAACACAGACACTCTGAGGAGTAAAACAGTTCATGAGCTGAAGATGGACAGACAGGAGTCGTCTTCAGACATTCGGGTTTATAACTAGCAACTTCTATAATGTTGTACAGTACACCACAACGTTCATAAGCACAGCTAGTAGCTAGCTACTGTGTGACTGACCGCAACACCCACACACACCACCACCACGTCACGCACACAGATGAGATCAGCTCAAACTTTGCTCATGTGCGCTTAACGATTTATTAAACTCACTAATTATTACTTGCGTACCTGTGTATAAGGCACCATTAATAATTACTGCTGTTTCAACGTCGCTAGCGTGTGATCAGCTCTGACTGTGTAAACAGAGAGGGTCCCTCCTCGGCTCGAACCGGAAACACGCTGGCGATCCGCAGCGATCACGAGACGAGTCCAGGCATCAGAGCGGCGAAAACTGCGCCCTGAAGAGTCCAATAGTTTTGGACAGATGGGACATAAACTGCGCATGCGCTAGCGCTAGTTATAATTAGATTCAATGGAAAAGCTGCCGGCGGCGCCCAGCGGGGAACCGGAAGTACGTCACAATCAGAAAACGTTTTTTGAAACAAACAACTCATCATTACTCATAAAATATTTATCCTACACAACTAAAAACATATATGCATACATTTCGAAATATTTTTATTTTATTATTTCATTTTTATTAAAAAAATTAAATCTTCAAATGGTGAAGAGCTGCAGTTCAAGAAGGGGCGGCGCCCCTAGCGCCCTCTAGTGGCGGCCGCCGCTGCTGCGCATGTCAGTACTTCTGTTCAGAATCAAAGCTTGCTGCATGTAAACGCTCGTCGTGAACGAATTGTGCCCATGTAAACGATGCATTTGAATTATTTAATCTGAAAACATTTCAGTCT
Source organism: Garcialebias charrua (assembly GCA_038048925.1). Taxonomy (NCBI): domain Eukaryota; kingdom Metazoa; phylum Chordata; class Actinopteri; order Cyprinodontiformes; family Rivulidae; genus Garcialebias; species Garcialebias charrua. Next base: position 5,527 of record JBBPBX010011487.1, on the reverse strand, counting down.
GGTCAAATAATTTTATAATAATAATAATAATAATTAATTCAATTTATAACGCACTTTTCATTACTGAAAATCTCAAAGTGCTACACATATATTGAATGCTACACACATTCATAAACCGGTGGCGGCAGACTACCATGCAAGGTGCTTTCCAGTCCTACCGGGAGCAACTCAGGGTTAAGTGTCTTGCCCAAGGACACAACGACACATGGTGCGGGTCCCGGGAGTCGAACCGCCAACTTTACGATCGGGAGACGACTGCCATTACCACTACACCACGGCCGCCCGTTTGCGCATGTAAACATATACTTTGAACGAGACTGTAGAGCAACACAAGTTATTTCCTACTTTAATAGAGCAGATTTGTCTCGAGCAACTAAAATTGGTTTTAAATGCTAATGAATCCAAAATAATGTTTTTTTGTTTGTTTGTTTTTCAAATGTGTCTGTTCCATTTGAGAATATCCCTCTAATAAAAACTGCCCAAGGTAAAGTTCTTGAGAGGCTCTCCACTTATAAATACCTTGGCTTAATTATCGACAAGGAGCTTTCTTTTAAATCTCATGTGAAACACCTGATCTCCAAATTAAGTCGAGTCAAGTCATCTTTATTTCTAGAGCACAGTTAAAATAGATAAACTGTTATCAAGGTGCTTTACAAACAACATCAAAAAGAAATATAAAACAGAAAACTGTAACACACACTAATGGTAAAACTATGAAATTAACAGCAGTAAAAATATAATAAAAATGTATAAGAAGAGCATTAAAAAGAAAACACAGGATACAATATGTACACTGTCAGCTCACACAGTATGAAACGCTAGAGAGAACAGATGGGTTTTTAGCAGGGATTTGAACATGTGAAGGGAGGTGGCCTGTCTAATGTTGGGGGGCAGGTTGTTCCAGAGTTTGGGGCCGATGACTGAAAACGCCCGATCTCCTCTGAGCTTCAGTCGTGTTTTTGGAACCGCCAAAAGCAGCTGATCGGATGATCTCAGGGCCCGCGATGGAACATGTGGTTCCAGCAGCTCAGAGAGGTAGAGGGGAGCGAGGCCATTTAGGCATTTGTAGGTCAACAGCAGGATTTTAAAGTCGACTCTAGTTCGCACGGGGAGCCAGTGAAGGGAGGACAGAACTGGTGTAATGTGCTCAGACCTACGTGTACCGGTTAAAAGCCGAGCTGCTGCATTTTGAACGAGCTGGAAACGTGCAAAAGAGGCCTGACTGATCCCAGCATACAGTGCATTACAATAATCCAGGCGGGTTGTGATGAAAGCATGGACTAGTGTCTCAAGATCAGGTCTGGACAACACTGGCTTGAGCTTATCAAACTTAAAGTCCGAGTCAAAAACCATCCTGAGATTTTTCACAGAGTGTTTGTGGTAGGGCTGGAGAGAGTCCAAGTTTATATGATCAGAGGCGGCGGCTGAGCTAGGGCTAAACAGTTCGTTTTCAGAAACAAATCATGTTTTTCCCTTAGAGCTAGGATGTAATGGTTTCTACTCTTACATAGGAAGATTTTGATCACAGCTACTTTTTTTTTTAAAACCAGTACTTGACTATGGTGATGTTGTCTATATGTGCTTCAAACAGTTGTTTACAGTCCCTGAATCCAGTGTACCATTGGGCATTGATTTATTACTGGTTGTAGCTATCTTACTTATCACTGTGATCTCTATTTTAAAACCAGTGACATGTACATAGATGACTTTGGTGTACAAGTCTCTTATTGGCCTGCTTCTGCAGTATTTTGTACTTTTATTTGAAGAATGGACAGTAGTTATGCCTTACGCTCTAAGGACAATATGCACTTTTATGTTGCTCGTGTGCAAACAGAAAAGGACAAGAACTGCCCCATCAGCTTGGAATGCCTTACAAGCTGGATTAAAACGGTCAGAATTTGTTACTTTAAGTGCTTTTTGAAAACTTAAAAAAAAAAAAGATGACAATGGATATCTTGTCTACAGTGCCAGTGTTTTAGATCTTAAATTGCCATTGTTTTAAATTATTTATTCCAACAATTGCCCTTTACTGTTAGATTGTATGTTTTTATATATTTCTGAAGTCTTATTCTAATCTTGTTACTTGTCTTGTTTTTATGACGTGCGCTGCTGCCTAGTCTTGGCCAGGTCACCCTTATGAAAGAGGTCTTGATCTCAATGTTTTTTTTTTATCTGGTTAAATAAAGGTTTAATCAACTAAATAAAAATAAGACACAACTACCGTATTTTTCAGAGTATAGGTTGCACCTTTTTATCATTTTTTCATGGCCTGCGACCTATACTCAAGTATGACCTATATATGGCTTTAGCAAAACAAATGTTTAAATCCAGCTCATTTCACAATTACGTTCATTTATTAAGGAAAAGTTCAGCTCAGACACATATTTGCTATAATTTTTATCAAACAAATAATTGTTTTTAAGTGTTAATCTTCTTAAAAGCCTTGCTGTGCGCTCCTGTGGCAGACATTTGCAGCAGAGCTAAACGTAGGTGCGACCTATCTAGGGATTTTTCCAATCTATTGGTAATAATTGGACAATGCGACCTATACTCCGGTGTGACCTATACTCCGAAAAATACGGTACTCATTAAAATATTTTGGGGAAAAATCTTTGTTTTATAATTATAATTAAAAAAATGCTACAGCAAATCTTACATCAACAGTCAACACCACTATGTACAAATTAATAATGACTGGGTAGAGGTGGGCAATATAGTAAAAACGTTTTCTTAAATGAGCAGATTTTCATAACTTTAGATCACAATTACTTTAGTGTTTTATCGCATACTCCTCTGACAGGACACAGTTGTAAGATCACTGTGGAAAGTCCGTGTGTCTGAGAGAGTTGGGACTTGGAAGCAAATCCAAACATTGTCCCATAGTTGCAAGTGTGGCCAGGGAATCGGACTGGAAAATAACCTGAAAAAGAACAACAGTGTAAAGTTGTTTTGCTGTAAAACTTGTCATTTGTCCCTTGCCATGTTTTTATTTTCAATTTACAATGTTATTTACACAACATATCTGGAGAGAGGAAAATGAATAAGTGTAACTGCAATCATGAGCTGTTTAGAAATGTAAAAAGAACAATGAAAGCCAAACAATATGATGAGTCATGTAAAGTCGTGTGAGGGGATGGGAGGAATATGAGGATAGAGTTCAGGGAGGTGGCAGAGATTAATATTGTGAGTAGGTCAATATGGACAGCAGTTAGTAGTGACTGTTACTGCTCTTCTGTGATGCGTGGCTCGAGAATTCATCTGGACAAAACACATCAAATGTGTTAAAATTGGAGGCGATTAACTCACTATACTGTACTTTGTGTTTTTACAGCATTAAGTGATCACAAATTACCTTAACTGTAGGACTTCTATGAAAGAGTTATCTTCTTTCTTCATTTACTGAAGAGAGAATCACATGAGAGTATAGCAGGTTAACTGCAAAAAGTATATAATAATGTAATTTGCTTATTAAATGTACTACCTTTACAGTTTACTTGCTGTTGGTAATTTTTTATTTTATTTTTTATTTTTTATTGGTAATACTGATCAGTATTTATTTATTCAGCTTTAATCATCCTGTCACTTTTGGGAGGCGGAGAGGAAAAGAAGGGGTGGGAGCTAAAGTGATAGTAATCCCCTGTACCTCTCATAGTTTAAGAAAAGTTATGGACTATACCTTTATATACTGACTCCAGTTATCACACTCATCACTGTGAGCTTTACGTCAAATCTGGCTGGTCATCTCTCAGCACTCGCAGATACACTCACTGGATATCCTTCATCTACAAGACCCTCCTAAACCTAGTCCCGTCATACCTCACCTCCTTAATACAAACATCACACAGTCATTACTCCCTGCGCTCTAACGATTTAGTCCTCCTGTCAGTTCCTCCTGTCAGAACTGAACTAGGAAAAAGAGCATTCAGCTTCGCCGTCCCCTCAGCCTGGAACAACTTACAGAAAGATCTGAAACTATCAACATTCATCTCTCCTGGATCCTTTATGTCAACCGTAGTAGAAAATGTCATCAAGAAACTTGACCATTGCAGATGTTTCTAACCATTACTTATCCAATATAATAATAATAATATAATTTGTCACATTTGTCATCTGTGTATGTTCCCATACTTGACAGACGAAATTGGTCTTCTGCATTTAACCCAACCACCACCAGGTGGTGCAGTGAGCAGCGTAGTCGCCCCCGGGGAGCTGGGGAAATAGATGTGCACTCATAGACACCCCAAGATGGTGTGCCGTGGCCGGGGTTCGAACCTGGGTCCTTCGGTTAACAAGTCCGATTCTCTGCCACTACACCATCTTGGCACATGGCTTTGTTAATTTTTTAACTTTATCTACCAACCGATGTTTGTCTGCTTGTTTTGTATATAATGTATATAGAAATCTGTCATATCCTGTTGGTTTTGAACTGTCATCATCTATTTACTGTGATTGTAGTTTTCTTTATTTTCTTTTTTGATAAGTGCAAATGCCTATTGCCAATGTGATGTGTGTTGCTGACCACTTGACCAGGTCACCCTTGTAAAAAAGATCTCGATCTCAACGGGCTCTACCTGGTTAAATAAAGGTGATTGATTGATGTACTATAATGCTCATATCATCGCAGTCCCTGTGACCCACCTGTCCATAAACCAAAGCTCCATTCCAGACGCTTGGAAAACAGCCTTTGTTCTACCTTTACCAAAGAGAGGTGATCCCACCTCACTGAACAACTACAGTATCGACCAATTTCTAAACTCTGCATTTTAGCCAAGGTTCTAGAAAAACTGATAAACTTTCAATTCAAAAATTATCTGGACTCATTTAACATCTTACCTCTCCATCAATCTGGTTTCAGGAAACGACACAGCACAACGACTGCTTCACTGAAGGTTCTTAATGACATTGTTGAAGCATTGGATGCTAAGGATTATTGTGCTGCACTTTTCTTAGACCTGTCTGAAGCTTTTGACACTGTGGATCATAACATCTTGTGTCATAAGCTCTCGGAAACTGGTTTCTCAGGACATGCCAGTGGTTGGTTCTCTAACTATTTTTCAGATCGGAGGCAGTGTGTTCAATATAATGGTACTTCCTCCTGTTATTTAACAGTCAACAATGGTGTACCACAAGGCTCAGTCTTAGGACCCACCCTCTTTACAATCTACATAGGTAATGTAGATCAGAGCATCCCTGATGCATCCTTACATTTCTATGCTGATGATACAGTTGTGTATTGTCAAGCTAAAACAGTTGCTAACATGTTTCAACTTTTGCAATCTACCTTTGACATCATCCAGTCAGATTTGTTCTGTCTCAAAATTGTCCTAAACGTCAACAAAACCAAAAGGATGCTGTTTTCAAACAGGAAGTCAGTTCCAGCAGTTCTTCCTTTGATGGGGCCAAGATGGGGTAGAGGCAGGGCAGCCAACCCAGGACCCGAAAGTCCCAGGCTTGATCCCCAGTCATTGCACATCTCGTAGTGTCTCTGAGCCGTACACCTTATCCCCAATTGCTCCCCAGGCGTTTT
>JBBPBX010011486.1:20573-41164 GCA_038048925.1 Garcialebias charrua | reverse complement strand
TCATATCTTAGATGTTATTACTGTTTTTCTTTTACATTTTGTTGTTGGATGTAACTGGGACTCTGGTGTACATAATCTCGTTCCATCACATGTACCACATGTGGTGCAAATGACAATAAACATTCTCTGACTCTGACCGACTCTGATTCTTAAGAAAGAAGCATTCACACTTGAATTTTTTCGCAGGAAATGCAAATTCTCTAGTTAAAGTTGTTTTGGGGAAGAGAAACCAGTGACTGCTTGCAAGAGGAAAACATAACAATAAATGGACTCATCAAATACATCAGTGGTGTTTAGAACTGGCAGTACAATTAAAAAAAAATAAGAATAAAAAACAGAGAGAAATCAAAGTTTTGTAAAAAATAAATAAATATGTTTAAAAAATCGGAATAAGCCCATTGGTTTTCATGTAAAACTCAGTAAAAATAAATAGATAAAATAAAGCATTAACGCATTAGCATCAACTTTAAAAGGCCACACCTACTTGAGCCAGTCATGACCATATGAAGGTCAGAGACCTCCTAAACTCGTGTTTTTATTTGGTTTGAAATAATTTCACTGTTGTGATCGAAACTTCTCACCTAGAAGTAATGTAAATGATTAGGTATGGTTAATCATTAAGGCATTATACACGTTAATATTAAAGTTATTGTTGGTGTTATATTAAGTGAAATATGACTATTTAGCCATTTAACTAGCCAACATGTAAAACTTGTGTGAATACAACTTGCTCAATTTAACAAATACCTTCTGAACAATCTTAAATAAGCCTTTCTTTATCTCAGTACAGCTGAAAACAATTTCCTGCAGGATCAGTAAAGCTGTATCTTAAAACATTTTATAGTGTATTGCTAAGTTCTCCTGCATCTGTGGGCTTGGACCCTAATAAAATTTGGAAGAAAAAGTTATTGATGATCTTACCAACCCACCTCTGAATCCTCTGAACCGGTACGAGGCAACGAACAGCCATAAGTTCTCACTCCACTTTCTGTCAGGGGAACAGAAAATTGTTAATATTTTGTACAACTAACAGCGTTTCTACACATTTTCCATCTTAAAGTTTTTGCTGATGTTTTTCTTAGTTCATATCTTAGATGTTATTACTGTTTTTCTATTACATTTTTATTGTTGGTTGTAACTGGGACCCTGTGTACATAATTTTGTTGCACCGCATGCACCACATGTGGTGCGAATGACAATAGTGAATATCTGAAAGTTCCTGGAGAAACTTTGATGGGGACTGCCACGTGGCAGCAATTTAAAAAATATATATATATTTTTTTTATTTATTTATTTTTTACTTTTTACTTTTACTTTTTAAAACATAAACAACAACAACAACAACAACAACAAACAAAAAATCCAAAAGAAAACACAGACAAATGAGCAGCCTCCACTCTCAAGAAAAAAAAAAAGGATTAAAAAATAATAAAAATTTCAACCTTGCCAACACCATCAAACCAAATGTGAACATACATATATGCAAGAGGAAAAATATAGGGATGCACCGATACCAGATTTTTGAAAACCGAGTACAAGTACTTACATTAAAGTACTTGCCGATACCAAGTACCGATACAAGTACTGTACTAATTAATATTTTTTTAAATCATTCTAATTAACTTAAACTTTTTATTCTCATTAGACACTTCAAACATAAATAAACAAAGTAGTGTACATTACTATTGGTAATCTGTAAAGTATGTCCAAACTTGTACAAAAATAAATAAAATGTTTTACATTTGAACTCTTACATAGTCAATGAAATTAAATTAAACTGGTATCGGGTCCTGTAGTATCGGAGCCCTTTTATGAGTACGAATACAAGTAATCGCACATGGTATCGGACCGATACCCGATACTGGTATCGGTATCGGTGCATCCCTAGAAAAATAGATTTAAAAAAAATTTTTAAAGACAGGGAACCTCCAGAAAAAAAAGACCAGTTATACACTTATTATAAACTAAAAAGAAAGAAAGGAGAGAAAGTAAACAAGTAAAATGGCAACTAGTCTGGTACAGAGGGAAACTTGCTTCAATTAGCCAACAGTTGCAATGGCTGCCAGGTGTGTGTAAATTGCTCAGCAGAGCCGTGCAGTGACATCCTAATTTTTTCAAGTTTAAGAAAGTAAAGAATATCCCTTAGCCAGTGTAGAAAATATGGGGATGAGGAGCTTTCCATTTGAGTAATATTACTCTTCTAGCAATGATGGTCATAAGCGCTAAAGAGTTTCCCTGAGATGAGGTTAAGGGAGGCCCTCCCGAAAAGACCACAAACAAAGCACTCAGGGGGTTCGGGTTGATTTTTCTCCCAACCACCTCAGATATAGCAGCAAATATCTCCGTCCAAAAGGCCTTAAGCTGAGGGCACTGCCAAAACTTATGTATAAGATTTGCAGGTGACTGTTGACATCTGTCACAAGCTGGAGAGACCGTGTCATCGATTTTAGAAAAACGGGCTTTAGTGTAATACACACGGTGCACCAGCTTGCATTGGATAAGACAGTGCTTCGCGATAGAGGATTTATGTACCCGTGTCTGAACATGTGATCAAAGCTCATCGGAAGTATTCTCCCCAATATCTTGTTCCCTAAAGCTCCTAATCGAGTTTAAAGAGTTCAGACAGAACGAGACGATTAAATTATAAAGAGTCGAAATAGAGCCCTTTAGCCCAGAGGTGCACAAAAACAAGGAATCCAAGTCCGAGCTCTCAGGCAAATGGGGAAAAGTGGGGAAATTACTGTGAGCAAAACTGCGGATTTGTAGATATCTAAAAAAGTGGTGCGATGGAAGAGCAAATCTGTCTGATAGTTGTGCAAAGGAGGCAAAAACATTATCAACGAATAAGTCCTTGAAGGTTTGTATGCCAAGATCAGACCAAGTTGTGAAGGTTTTATCCACAAGAGAGGGAGCAAAGATATGGTTTGCTGCGATAGATGCATGAGGAGATAAGAGCTGTAGGCCAAAATGATGCCAGAATTGAGTCCAGATCTTAAGGGAAGTTTTGAATTGAATTCCGAGATATGCAAAACTATCGTTAGCCCTTTCAAAAGAAAAAGCATGCAAGGGAAGAGATTTGGCTGCTAGATTGATAGGAAACAGCTCACTTTTGCTCAAATTTAGCTTATATCTTGATGACTGACCAAAGTCTAAGGGCAAACTCAGGACAATAGGAATAGATGTTTGGAGATCAGAAACATACAGAAGTAAATCTTCCGCATAAAGCGAGACTTTAGCTTCTATGCCATATTGTTGTATGCCTGCAATGTCTGGGTTTGAGCGAAGCGCGATGGCAAGCGGTTTGATGGCCATTGCAAACAAAAGGGGACTCAACGGGCACCCGTCTTGTTGAGCGATAGAGGGAAAATATTTTGATCACGTGTTGTTGGTCCTGACTGATGCTTGTGGATTAGAATGAAGCAGTTTAATCCAAGATAAGAAAGTATCACCCAAACCAAAAAAAATTTAAAGTGTAAAACAAATAGGTCCACTCAACTTGGTCAAATGCCTTTTCGGCACCAAGAGAGATCAAGGCTTCTTGAGTACTGGTAGACGAATTATTGTGAATAATATTCAGAAGACGCCTGATGTTAAAAGACGAGTGTCTATTTTGAATAAATTCAGTCTGGTCTGGGTGAATTCTGGTGAGTAAAACCATTTCGAGACATAGAGCTAGAACTTTGGACAGCAGTTTGAAATCTACATTTAAAAGGCTTATGGGATGGTAGGATGAGCAAGAAAAAGGATCTTTACCTTTTTTTCAAAAGAAGGGAGATGGTAGCTTGACCCAGAGTCTGAGGCAGAATGGTAAAGGCTTCATTGTACATATCTTATAATAACGGTGCAAGTTTATCCCAAAATGTTTTGTAGAACTCTGAAGAGAACCCGTCAGGTCCCGGGCACTTGTCTCCCTAAAGAGACTGCATCGCTGTTTTAAGTTCCAGTAGAGTACAGTGGGTTTTTCCAAGTTAGTAGTGTGTTGTTCAATTGTAGGAAGGTCCAGATTAGCAAAGCAATTGTCAAAATCTGCAATTGAGGGTGTAAATTCAGAAGAATAAAAGTGCCTTGTAGAATTTCTCAAATACAAGGTTAATCTGGAGTGGATCATTACTATCACGTTGTAGATATGATGCCATAACTATCTCTGATCATGCCCCGCGTCTAATGGACACAAACGGTTGTCTGAGCGCCCTCCATGGCGGCTAAACACTCGTCTTCTCTCAGAATGCAGCTTCACAGACCACATTTCAAAACGGATAGATTTTTTTCTGTCCATCAATAGAACCGCAGGGGTTTCTGCTGCCCTTCTCTGGGAATCACTCAAAGCTTATATTAGAGGAGAGATAATCTCTTTTGTTCATCACGAGGGAAAATTAAAATGTGAGAAATTCCCAGCTTGACAATATGTACGCATCACCCAATGTTTACAAAGAACGCCTGACACTGCAGTCAGAATTTCAGAGTCAGAGAGTCAGAGTCAGAGAGTCAGAGTCAGAGAGTCAGAGTCAGAGAGTCTTTATTGTCATTTGCACCGCATGTGGTACATGAGATGAAAACGAGATTATGTACACGAGGTCCCAGTTACATCCAACAACAAATGAAAGAGAAAAACAGTAATAACATTGAGAACTAACTAAGAAAAACATCAACTAGTAATACACTAAGCCTAATATAGTGGGAATAAACAGCAGCACGAACATGAGTTTGTATGAGCAGATGGTCACAGATGAACACAGATGAACACAGCAACAAGAAAACATATCAGCATCACCATGATGTGATATTTTGCAGTGTTTATTTTAATTTTATTTTTATTTATTCATGAGTCTAACAGCCTCAGGGTAGAAGCTGTTCCTCAGTCTAGTGGTTCTACACTTGATGCTCCTCAACCTCCGTCCTGGCATACTTGACATACTTATGACACAACGGACAACAGAACTCATGTTACAGCCAAGTGCACAATTTTTTGAACATGGCGATAAAGACAGCAAACTGCTGGCGCATCAACTTCGACAGGCATCGGCCTCGCGGCAAATCTCAGGTTCAAACAGATACGGGAACGACACCGCAACGTGACTGACGTAAACCAAACAGCTGTGTCAATGCCCAGGTGCAGATATAATGAAGTGAATCTGATGAGTAGATCAACTGCCAGGTAATGCGCATGCGTGAACCTGGCATCACTTGCCCCAAAACTCTTTGAACCACTCCCCTTGGGCAGGAGGCTTCGGTCCATTTGGACCAGAACCTCCCGCCATAAGAAGAGTTTCTTCCCATCTGCCTTTGGACTCTTGAACATTCATAATCCTGTTACTGTATAACTCTGCTTTGGTCACTTTGCCACTGTATTTTAACTGCACTACTCCATTTGCACGTTTTTTTATGAATATTGTTTTGTATTGAATTGTACTGGTTGGTGTGTACATGTTTTTAAAAATCTTTTCTGTTTTATTTGCACCTTTATGCCGAAGCAAGTTCCTAGTCTGTGAATCCTGTTCATCGACAATGGCAGTAATAAACTGACTCTTGAATAATTTAACTGGTTGTTGTCTCTATTATGTTGTCAGCTGTTCACGATGTAAACTGAGATCACTCTGACAAGTTGGCTTTGATTTGATGGCTCGTGAGATATTTTGCTGGCACAACAAACCACTGTACAAATGTGCACAAAATGCAAAATCATGTTCTGCGTTTCACCTTTCGGCAGCAGGCGATAAACGTGCAGATAGATGGCAGAAGAAAGACGACGACTGAGTCTGATTAGATTAAAAACTTTTTTGTTTTTCCTTTATCAGCAGCATTTTTTTATTTATTTAATTTATTCATTTTACATTTAAAATACCAAAAGAAAAAATATAAAACCATTTCACGCATTATATGAAAAGAAAACATAAAATGAAAGGTGGCAGAAAGAAGAAGAAATCTTATTATATCTGCCCCTTTTTTAAATTAAAAAAACCAACAAAACAATTCAAACAATAATTTTTTCTAGTAGGCTACAGTACATTAAAGCTGCACTATGTAACTTTGTAGTGCAGTCTGTAACTTTTCTAACAATATATTTTTAACATATTTCTTCACTCTGTCACTATCTACTGACAGACTGGTGTTAGACAAAGTAATCTCTGAAAAAAACTATAGTCCCCTTGCTTCTCTATCAGCATTTATAAAAACACAGAGTGACCCGCCGTTAACCAGCCAATAAAAACAGAGTTTGTAACCAGCCAATAAAAACAGAGCTTGAATTTGAATTTCAGCAGAGCAAGGGAGCAGAGCCATATATGGCTCTGAGGGGAAGGGATCAGAATGCTTTGCCTGTTGAAAATATTTCTAAGTTCTGTGCTCTACAAAAAGTTACACATAGCACCTTTAAACATTTAACTGAAAATTTTAGTATTTTGTTAGCAATTTTAGTTTTGATCTTTTTTAAACATAAGCACTGATTTTGCATTTTTAACATCATTTCCCAAACCGTTCCACAATTCAACTCCCTGTATTGAAAACTAAACTAACATTTCTTTAAAAGAACTAATGCCACTGCCATCATTAGTTTTTTCCAGTTATAATTTTTCATTGAATTTCTGGTTGGAGTTTCAGCGATGTATAAACATTTACATATACTGTAGTTGTTTTACTGTGCCCCACCCGTTTTAGATTTATTATAGAGCATTTAAAATATATCATGTACATTTTGTAAACAAGGCCTCACCAAAATTCTCCCACACTTGAGCTTCTGCAACATTCAGGACTGTGGACCACTTAGCCCATCGATACCCCTCAGTGTCTCCTTCAGACCTTCACCATGGTGGATCCTCCACTGTTCAAGATGGCTGCCACAAGAGGCTCTTTGTTACAACCTCCTAAATTTATTACTTTAAAATGAAGAATGTACAAAATCAAAGACAATCCCAACCAAATCGTTTTAATTCTATTTTTCAGTTCATACATGTCTCCCACATTAACAGAGCCTCATTCTACAAGTGCAAAGACCATAAACTTAAGAAATATGTATAAACATGATACAATTCAGTTGATTTATACTGTATAGTGTCAAGTCACAACAGTTGTCGTCTCAGGGCACTGAACAGACTAAACATGTATCTAAAGATGTCAGCTGAATGAAGCGAGACTTCTCAGTAATAGCTCGATGTACGTTGACTTGTCATTATCTGCATTCACTGGAAGTTTACACCAAGTACAAAAAAAAAAAGTGTTTTCAGGCCAGTGCTGACACGAGTCTGATAACAAAAACACAAGACGTAATTTATCAGGATGTTGTGAAAACCTGAGGGAAACTAAAATACAAAGCAGATAAAGTGCTGACGAGGTTCAGATTTATTTAAACAGAACTGGCACAGAGCAGGAAAACACACGAACCAAGTCTGAGTCAAACATGGGGACAGTTGGGGTAAAGTACTGTAGGCGTGAAGACAGCAGCAGAGTGAGGACATGCCATCAGCATAAATAAGGGATAGCTCAAGAAACCCAAGGCGACCCCGACTATAGGAATTATCAAAAAGGAAAGACTTGAGCCTAATAACAAAAAGGTTCAATTGTGTCATGTAGACCAGTTTCTTTAAGTGAGAACTGGTCCAGATGACACGATTTAACCGTTTTACTGTCATCAACCTGGATGACAGAGATTACAACCCTTTTACTTAAGCCTAATCTTAAAACAAAGTGTCCGCCTTACAACTGGAAGATGGTTCCACAACAGAGGAGCCTGATAACTGAAAGCTTGGAAACTTTAGGAACCACAAGTAAACCTGCAGTCTGAGCGCCAAGTGCTCTGTTAGGAAAATATGTAACGATAAGATTCAAGGATTCAAGGTTCGTTCTTGTCATTCACATCACATGTGGTACATGGGGTGGAACAGAACTGTGTACACGGGGTCCCAGTTACATCCAACCACAGCAAAAATATGAAGTGTAAAAAGAAACAGTAAATAAGAATCTAATATGCCAAACTAACACCCAAAAGATCTAAGATATACATAGTCACCAGTGGTGGGATGTAACTAAGTACAAATACTTTGTTACTGTACATTTTTCATACTTTACTTAAGTAGAATTCAATGTGGGTATTACTTTTACTCCACTTTACATGAAGTATCTGTACTTTCTACTACACTACATTTCTATAATGTGTTGTGTTACAAGTTACATTCACGTTGCAGTTTTTTGATTTGTCGTTAGTTTGAAAGTAACTGATGTCGAGAGGAGTTGGTCCATTGAATCACTGCAAAGTGGACAGGTAACATTAGACCTGCCTTCAAGAAGAGCTGGACCAGTGACGTATATTCTAGTATATACGTCATTGAGCTGGGAGCACCCACAGCACCACTAACACACCCAAAATGGATTCCACCACAGAGATTCAGCCAGAAGATACACAACACCCATGGCCTTATTGAAAGATTATTGAAAGATTATTGAAAGACTGTTCAGTACAACAGGACAGATTCTCTCTCCCAAAAGAGACAGACTGGACTCAAAAAGCTTTGAAAACCAACTTCTTCTGAAAATCAAGAAATTCTTGCTGCAATATTAAAATGTGTCAGATCATGGGATGTTAGGAGACAAGAGATGTCTCCAAATGTCTCAACACTCAGGTCCAAGTTTTGAAAATGGTGTCAAGAAGTTACTTTGTAAAATATTGTCCCTATTGATCCATTACAAGGTTGACTAGACAGTATTTTAACTAGAGTTGATGACAAGCAGGAGTTGAAATGATCAGATGTTCCTTTGTTAGGACTAATGCTCCTTTTTTTTCAAAGACAACTTTTACTTAATACTGCAGTTAAAATGACACAATGGTTTTACATTGTGTTAAATAAAAACTTTCAAAGGTATAATCATTCCTTATTATTCTTATTTTGCTTAATGACATTTAACTCTGGACATCATCGGGCCGCGGCTATGGCGCAGGGGTTAAGAGCGCGGCCCATGTCTGAGGCTAGTCCTCGCTGTGGTGTCGCGGGTTCACTTCCCAGTCCCAACGACCTTTTCACAATGTCTCCCCCTCTCTTGCCCTGTTTCGCCCTCCATCCTCTACAACAAAAATGGGCCACTAGAGCCAAAAAAAAAACAACCTCTGGACGTCATCCCTGAAATTCTGCTGCACAGAATCACAAGTCCAAGTGTGAACTGTGTCACAGAGCAAATACAATAAAAACATGTATTATCTGCAGCATTGTTCATTAAAATGACTCAACACTACTTATGTATGAAAATATACATAAAGTACGCACACTTAATGGTATTGTGAAGACCATTACATTAGGTAATACATTCAGCAAGTACTTTTACTTTAATACTTTGTGGTTTTAAAAGCAAGTACAGGTGGTCCCCGACTTACGAGCGAGTTCCGTTACTACAAGTATCTCATAAGATGAAAATCTCGTACGTCGGAACACGAAGCACGTGTTCTCGTAAGTCCGGATTTTCGGTCGTAAGTCGGAAAATTTATGCTGGCACTACTACGAACACTCGTTTTTCATCACAAATGTTCATACTAGTTCATGAACATGCTCAGAAACTTGTTTCCAAACGGTTAGCTAACACACTTTCATCTAAAAACACATAAAAGTGCTGTATTTTTTGTATGTTCTTTACAAATTTACTGCTCGTTCGCCAGCTCGTATGAGTCCGGATCCTCGTATGTAAGAGCGCTCGTAAATCGGGGACTACCTGTACTTATTTACTTTTACTTAAGTAAAAATATTAATACAGTATGGTACTTCTACTTTTACTAGAGTACATTTTTGTCTTTTTATTTGTACTTTTACTTAAGTACAGTCATGTGTTTGAGTACTTTCTCCATAGCCTGGCCCTCGCCTTCCTGCACAGCTCCGCTCAATTCTCATTTCCCTTCACTGCACAGTCTGGGACTGCACCCACCCACAAGGATTTCTCCGGTAGATTTTTGTTCGGACCAATCAGAGAGCAGAAGGCGGAGTTTTGAACGACGTCGACTGACGTCGTCATTCAAAATGGCTGCCGCCACGAAGGAATTTTCAATAAAACAAGGTAAAAAACTATTATTTCTCTGCTGAGAAAAAATATATTTCACCGCTGACGTTATATCAGAAGTGTTCCTGAGCTTAACAGTTCCTAAATCAATTCACGAAATGGTCAAATCTGCTGGATATTAAATAGTTTCGGTTTGATATTTTCCAAACAGCCTCGGGTGCGCTACGAAAATAAATGATAAAAAATCGAATTTTATCTCAAATGTTTCATCTAGGCCAACAGTCAGTAAATTAAAGACATATAATTACACACTGGTGGCAGAAAAAATATCCACCGAGTGGTTTCTGAGCAATTTATCTGAATAGCCTGGACCTCACCAGACTAAACTAACAAAACTCTGCCTCCTGTTCTCTGATTGGTCCATTCAAAAATCTCCAGGAGAAATCGTTGTCTATGGCAGAGATGCCAGACCCTAGTCCAAAGCGAAGTGAAGGACAAGGGTCTGGTTTAAACCAGGCTACTTTCTCCATAGTCACCAGTGCAAAACAGCATACTGTATATGGTATACAGCTAGCTATATAAGATGGAGCTAGGTTGTTGAGGGCTTTGTATGTTAGAAGTAAGATTTTAATGTAATAATTCAATAAAACTATTGTTTTGCAGCACTGCAGATTGAAGGATGGACTACCCCCTTTGTGTGTGTATGTGAATGTGTGTGGGTGCGCGCACCCCTCCCCACCACCCACTTCACGAGTCCGTCCCAAACTTTTAACTTCTCGCCTCCAGCGCAGGACTCTCAACGCAGCTGCCTCCACAGGGAGAACCATGATGTCTCAGAGGAAGAACCACGGGTGGCTCGTGTTGGGGACTCTCCTCGGACTCATCGTGGCCTCGGCGCGGACCATTGGACAGGACGAGCTCTTCCCGTTCGGTGCGCGCGCGGGAGACCAGTCCCTGGAGCCCGGGACCGACCGGACGTCCCAGCTTCAGCTCGACAAGCCAGTTCTGTTCTACGACAAGTCGTTCGACAGCCTTTTTGTGAGTCCAACACAACTTTCACTGCACACACACGCCGCGCGCGAACGCCAGGGCCGCGTTTGTTTAGTTGTTGTTTTTTGCGTAATTGCGCACGAAAGGCAAACTGGAACAGGGTCACGACCGCGGGTTCCTGGAAGCTGGGTCGGAGTTCCTCTGCTGATTGTGAGCATTTATTAAATTAACATAAAGTCTTGTGGAGCTGATAGTGGAAAAAAAAAAACACTAAAACGCGTTAAACTCCATGGACGGATTGGATATCGCCCGCCGCCTTTCATGCCAGAGTTTTAAACTCATTTAACTTCATCTCCTGTTGAGAAATGACGGAACTGCCGCCGTTTTGCTTCAACTTCGAAATGACATTGTGCGTAAAAACTCACGCCTAGCGCTCACGTCACGTGCTGGGTATGATTCCCCGCCACCACCACGACAAATACTCAGAAAGCATTGAGGTCGAACCGTTTTTCCACGAGCTGTGGTGGCCATCTTGTATTGGGCTTGACTCCAAAAGTGAATCAGTTGGAGATGTGTGTGGTTCATGAGATATTATGCTAACAGACAAACAGGGTACCAAAGGTCCAACACAGATGTGAAATGCAGTGTGCTCAAAGTAGTGCTGGGGATGATGCATCAGCTACTGCCACACTGAATTGTTAAAAATTAACTGACTTAGCCACTTTTTTATGTTTGCTAGAATAAATCAGGTTGTCTAGTTTATTTATTTTTATTTGTTCATTTCAAATTTTAAACACAAAGAATATTTACAAAAATGAAAAGAAGCAGAAGAAGAAAAAAATCTTATAATATCTGCTCCTTCTTAAAACAAAATCAATTAAAACAATAACCAATTTTATAACTCATAACAATTTACAAATTTATAGTACTTATAGTTTTCACCATACAGTATACAGTATACTGTATATACATTTTCAAAAGTTTACTCTCAATCGTTTTCTTAAATATAAACATAGACTATAGCTTTTTTAACATAATTATCCAAACCATTCCATATTAAAGTAGACCGACCCTTTAAACTTGTTCTATACTGTAATGTGGTTTAACAAAAATGTCTGTTCCCTTAAGATTATAACAACTTTTCCTCTTTACAAAATGTTTTTGAATATTTGGAGGTAGTGTTTGATTATGTGCTTTATACATTAATAAATAAAAAAATTATATTCTACCAGATCATAAAAATTCAATAGTTTCATTTTACAAAACAATATATTAGATGGATGACAGTAATGCACTCTTGTTATGATTCTTATAGCTCTTTTTTGTAAGATAAAAATAGGCTTTGTTATAGTTCTACACACTTTTCCCCAAACATCAACACAGTAAATTAAATGTGGTACAATAATTGTATTATACAGCAAATATAAGGCGTTATCATTCAATAAGTCCTTCACTTTAGTACAGCCGTGGATTTAGATATTTTAGTTTTAACAGAACTTATGTGCTGCTTCCATGACAGTTTATCATCAATGATTACACCCAAAAACTTTGTTTCATTCACTCTATATATTTCAACACCATTAATTTTGAAAGGAACAGCAGAAGTTATCTTTTTATTACTAAAAAAAATCATATAATTTGTTTTATCAGTGTTTAGATGTATGTTCACTAATTACCTTCTGAAATCCATCCAGGGTTCATGAGATATTTTGTGAATGGTGAACTTTAGGTTGTGTGGTAACTCTTCTCGCGGATGTTTTGAAGTAAAACCTGTGGTTGACACATAATCCTGCAGCCTGAGCTCCTTATGAAGACAGTGCTTCCAAACTCCATCCCAGCTGCAGCCTGGACTGTTTCTGTTTTTCATCTGTGACAAATTCAGCCCTGAAAACCTCTCTGAGGCCTGTGGGGGCTTCAGTGCAGAAACATGAAGAGAGGAAGAAGAGAATCAAGCTTCAGTGTAAATATGAGCCGCCATCCACGAGCACGCCTGCATGCACGGTGAGAGCAGAGCTGCTGATTGTTTCCTCAGCTTTGAAACGTTCAGTAACGACGACTGGCGAGCAATTTTCAGGCTCTCGGGGCTTCTTCATCAGGAGCGAGGACAGGAAGTGGTGCAGTCGTGGGCAAGGCTCCAATTTCCTTTGGTCAGGAAGTTTGAAAAAAAAAGAGCATGTTTCTGATTTAAGCTGTGTTTGTCAGGAGTTTGTTAAATGCTTCTTGTTTGTTCATTAGTGCTGTGAGGGACGGGCCAGTTGATGTACATCATTAGTTTAATGAGTTTGGATTAGAGATCAAAGCCGGATGATCTTAATCAGCCGAGGTTCACCACTTTGAACACATCGGGACTCAGTCATGCCTGTATTTTAGGAAAATGAAGATGCTGCAACTAACTTGCTCTATGTGGCCCGTACTTTAGTTTATTTTGCCTCTTTTTAATAATATGCTCCTCTGTATAAGTTTTGGAAATACCCATTCATTAATGTCATGCAATTATTGTTGTATATCATTACATCTCCTATTCTGGAACGATATGAAAGTAAAAGCAAACAAAAAGCAGACGTATTGAATAATTAAAGAATTTGCACTTGAAAAATGGATGTTTCGACTTTGATGGCATCAACACGTTTAAAACAAAATGTCACCGGGCAACAAAAGAAAGTAAAAGTGAGTGGCACGAAACAACCTGAAGAGCATTTTGTAATTAAAGCTGCTATATGTAACTTTTCTAACAATATTTTTTTTAACATATTTCTTCACTCTGTTACTACCTCCTGACAGACTGATGTTAGACAAGTAATCTCTGAAAAAAACTATTGTCCCCTTGCTTCTCTAAAAGCATTTCTAAAAAACCACAGTGACCCGCTGTTAACCAGCCAATAAAAACAATTTTTAACCAGCCAATAAAAACAGAGAATCTCACGCTCCTAACCCACGCCCCCGTCTGTCCCAGCCCGCAGCGGCCGCGCACGTTCTCATTCAAAGTATTGCAAAGCGATGCAAAACTGTTTTGTATGTGACACAAATGTATTAAATTCCCCTTCTTCATCCCTGATCTGGACTTTTCTTTTGTTTTTTTGCCAAAAGTCAAGTGATCGCTTCCTCCTCCGCTGACTCCATGACTGAAACAATGAGGAAATGAATGAATTTGTCACGAGCTAATTAATCTCGAGTTCAACGTGGCTGCGCGAGGCTCTGCAGATTTGCTGGTGTTCTGGTGTGCTGGACCAGTGCTCCATGTTGTTTTTTTGTTTTTTTTAGAACGTTTTATTAACATATAAACACAGAACACCGCAGCGGCTGCGACAGGACACGCAGTGGAGGCGGAGCTGAGCTGAAGTTCAGCCGAGAGCAAGAGGGAGCAGAGCCATATATGGCTCTGAGGGGGAGGGATCAGAAACGTGTCTCTGTTCAAAATTTTTCTAAGTTCTAGCGTGTTCCAGAAATTACATATCTGGGTTTCTTTTCAACAGGTCTGTAAGAGGACTGCATGGAAAAAAGAGCATTTTAGAGTTGAATCTTTTAGAAGTAAAGATGGGCAGTGGTTCACCAGTCTGTGAAAAACTGTCTAAAAAATGTTGGTAAGACTTTGAGTAACTCATCATCTATCATTTGAAGGTTCTGTAGAAATCTCAAAGGACGAGGATGAAAGTCAACATTTGATGTGATCTTTGGCCCTCGGGGGCCGCTGCATTAAAACCCAGTCTGGGCTCAGGAACACGTCCACAGATCATTGTCTGGAAACACAGCGCATCCACAAATGCTGCTTAAAGCTCTATCAAGCACAGAAGAAGCCAGATGTGAACACCATCCAGAACTGCTGCTGTCTTCTCTGGACCAAAGCTGGTCTAAAATGGACTGAGGTGAAGTCCAGAACTGTTCTGTGGTCAGACGGCTTGCAGTTTTAGAGTATTTTTTGTATAAACCATGGACACCATGTCTACCATAATATTTTTTCACTCAACCTTCATTTATACAGGTTAGTCTCGCTGAGCCTCAGGGACTCATTTACAAGAGAGACCTGTTTTTTTTTTAACAAAGAGTGATGACAACAGTGGGCAACTAAGACAATAGACAATCAAAAGAAAACATATCGATTGAGAAGAACAAACGAAAGAAAAATGAAGGAAAATGTTATTAAAAAATGGGGAAAAAAACAGCTAAAACACAAAACAAAAAACAGTAGAAAACTAAAAACAGGAACATGTCTGCATTGGTTCTTGCCAGGAACTTAACAGATGTTTGAAGCCACTTAGAGAAGTCAAGGTCGAGAGCTTCAGATCTTTTTTTAAGATATTCCAGGAAACAGGAGCGGAGTAGGAGAAGGCCCTTTTGCCAAGTTCAGTTCTCACTGAGGGAACACTGCAGGTAATCATGTCCTGAGAGCGCACGCTGTAGCTGCACTCACGCAGAGACATGTAGGAGGAGATGTATGAAGGCAGCAGACCAAGAAGTGATTTAAAGATGAAAATGTACCAGTGAGAGAGTCTGCGTGAAGTTAATGGTGACCAGTTAACCAGTGAATACAGGGTGCAATGGTGGATACGGTAGTTACAGCCAGTTATGAATCTTAATGCACCATGATGCACCAGTTTATTAAATGTTTTAGTGTTTTAGTGTTTAAATGGTTACTGTTGCACCGAGGGACTGAGAGAAACACAATTTCAATCCTGTGTATGTCCTGTACATATTGCAGTTCTGACAATAAAGTTGACTTTGACTTTGACTTGACTTTGATAGACAGCATCCAGCATCTGCAGGGTGCTTGTAGGAGCATTCATATAGATAATGTCATTGTACTCAACGGTGGAAGGAAAGTCACAGATACAAGGCGTTTCCTAGCATTCAGAGTTAGACAGGATCTGTTTCTGAAAAAGAAACCCAGTTTAACTTTCAGTTTCTTTACCAAGGTTTTGATGTGGGGCTTAAAAGAGGGATGCGAATCGACCAGGATACCCAAATATTCATAGGAATCGACAAACTTAATAGGGACACTATTTGAGGATAAAATCGAGGAAAGAACTGCTGCGACCGACTTCCTGTTTGAAAAAGCATCTTTTGGTTTTATCGGCATTTAGGACAAGTTTGAGATGGAACAAATCTGACTGGATGATGTCAAAAGCGGATTGCAGAAACTGGAAAGCCTTAGCAACTGTTTTAGCTTGACGATAAACAACCGTGTCATCAGCAAAGAAATGTAAGGCTGCATCAGGGATGCTCTGACCTACATTACCTATGTAGATTGTAAAGAGGGTGGATCCTAAGACTGAGCCTTGTGGTACACCATTGTTGACTGTTAAATAACTGGAATATGTACCGTTATGTTGAACACATTGCCTCAGATCAGAAAGATAGTTAGAAAACCAACCAATGGTGTGATCCGAGAAACAGATTTCTGAGAGCTTATGACACAAGATGTTATGATCAAAGTGTCAAAAGCTTTAGACAGGTCTAGGAAAAGAGCAGCACAATAATCCTTAGCAACTAATGCTTCAACAACGTCGTTAAGAACCTTCAGTGAAGAAGTCGTTGTGCTGTGTTGTTTCCTGAAACCAGATTGATGGAGAGGTAAGATGTTAAATGAGTCCAAATACTTTTTGATTTGAGAGTTTATCAGTTTTTCTAGAACCTTGGCTATAAATGCAGAGTTTAGAAATTGGTCAATAGTTGTTCAGTGCGGTGGGGTCACCTCCCTTCAGCAAAAGTAGAAGAGAGGCAGAAGGGAAGTATATTAAAGAGAGAACACACCGGGCCTATTATCAGTGCACAGTTGACTAAAGTCTTCCTCCCTGATGATATGGGGGTGCATTAGTGCCTCTGTCATGGGCATCTTAAACATCTGGAAAGGCTTCATCAATGCAAAAATGTATAAACAGGTTTTAGAACATCTGCTCCCATCCAGCAATGAAGATTCTGGGCCGTTGAACAGCTAGACTCAGTCCTCCGTTAGATCAGAATTGGACAACATTCCATCCAAAACCTCCAACAACTGGTCCCCTGAGGTCCTGGATGGATGCTTCTCACAGGCAAACATGGACCTGGAACAACTTTTTTTGAGATGCGCGCTACTGCTATAAATTTCAAAATTACGTTCCCCCCTACCCAAAATGGTACAATTATTTAGTTTATACAGTTGTTATGTTTACCGTTTTTTTTTTCATTCTGCCTTTATTGAAACAGATAAGACACATTGAGCCTCGAAGACTCATTTACAAGTGAGATCCGTTGGACAGACAATAAAAGTGGTGAAAAATAACACAGGGTTTGGAGACCAAAAAAAATCCTAAAACATTTTTGACCTCTGTTTGAAGGTCAAAATGTGGTAATGAAAAAAAGTATTGCACACAAGCACATAATGATGCCGACATTACGCAGAAGTGGGGAGGGGGACTCAAAGGCGGGTACTCATGGGGGGGCGCTGCCGAGGACGGCCAGAGGCGAATTCAGCATCCTGAAATGATGACAGAATGTTTATTCAGCTGGGCTCCACTGAAAAGTCTGTGGAATTCCTCAGAAGAAGGTTTGGGAGAGTGAGAGCGTCAGGTTTACAAAACTTCTCAGGCGTGTTGAGATAAGACGGCCTGTCAAGGCCAGTCAGTGAGCCAAATTTCAGATAAACATGATTGTTTTGGGGACAGGCAGAACTTTAATGACATCTACCTTCAGTCTGTGTCGGTCCACTCGCTTCCGAAATGTCCAAATTAAAATGACCATACCAATGGAACATGCCTAAGAAAAATCCCCGAGATCTAATCCATTCAGCCAAAAATCTGGATTCTCAAGACATGAACCAAACCATCATGTAAGGCAGGCAGCCTGACCAGGTCCAGATTTGCCGCCGATGTCTTCCTTGTGTGTTGATAGACCAGGAACCAGCCAAATCCAAAAAGCAGGAGCCAGTTGTCATAAATCCAATTAAATATGTGTCTTTAAGATCCACAGATGACAGCAGAGATAGACACATCATCAAGTCTTCCAAGTCGATGAGATATCCAGCTGTGTGCATGCCAACAGGGCAAATTGGCTTGCCTACAGCCTGTCTTCTCTTTAAAGAAATGTTATCAGTTGTGTTGAGGGACCAACTGACCAAATTGAAGTCCATAGTTATGATTCGGAAGATTTTGTAGAAGAGAGGCTCTCAGACAGTTTCACAGACAAGACAAAGCAAAAGCAAAGCGGAGACCGAGAGGAGACGTCCGCCCTTGAGAAGAGCAAGTGTTGAATCATCAACATTAAAATAAACAAACATTTGAAATATATCAGTCTGTGTGTAATGAATGAATATAATATAAAAGTTTCACTTTTTGAAAGGAATTACTGAAATAAATCAACTTTATTAATTTCATCCCATTTCTCGATCTCCAAATGACCAAATGGCGCTTTTAATTTCAGATCAACACCAATGGATTTGTTGCCACAGCAGAGCCGACGAACGAGTCCACGTACTTGGGTAAAATGCCCCCGGAGTTTGGCATGATTGCGGCTCTGCAGGGAGACCTGGACACAAGCGATGGCGTGGGGAGAGTTTTCTTTCGTCAAGACTCCAGCCCAGATATTTTGCGCCGGGCAGCCGAGCACATCAACAGAGCCTTCCCCAGGGACGATGAGGTGAATCCCACCAACGTTGTGGTGATCACCTGGATTAATGTCGCCAGCCACGAACCGGAAACTTTAGACGGCGACAAGAAGGTGAGCATTAAAGAGCTGTTTAAATGATCTGAACTGGAGCTTGTCATTTATGTCATGTCTTTTATTACTTAGAGGAACAACTTCCAGCTGGTTATCGCTTCCTTGGACACTGCCTCATATGCTATTGTCCTCTACACAAGAAATGGCATCCAGTTTTCCTCCACGTCTGTAGGAGACACTCATGTGATCATGCATGCTGGCTTCAGCCAGGGTTTGGTCAAGGGTTACTTCTTTAACAGTCAGGGAAAATATTACCGCGCCACCAATGATGAGGAAGAAAGCGTGAGGGCTTTAGCAGTGTGAGTGTCTTCCAGCACAGATAACCATTTCTTTATAAGGTGAACTTTACTAATAAACACATAATTTTTTTTTTTTAAAGGGAGACGAACTCCGGCCTGCGAGGTGTATGGGTGTATGAGATTGGCACCTACCCCTACTTTAGCAATGTGAAACCTGGGGAGGTCACAGACCTGCCTACCGAGACCCCACCGCAGGTCTTTGATTCACAGCAGTCTGTTCTGACTGATGAACAGTTTAATATCACTCCAGATGCAGAACAGATTCAGGTCCACTCAGTTCAATACCAGCCCGAGAACCCAGAGGTGGTAGTGATCGACGACTCAGACATTAATGTAGATGGTGAGTTTGTTTTTTATTTTTATTAACCAGTTTAGTTTTCTTGAAGAAATGCACATCACTTACCATGTTTAAACTAGAAACATTTACGTGACGAGTTGACATATGGCCGTTTTGGTGAAATCCAATCCATTGAAATCCAGCACTCAGACTGTGAAATGCTACTCCACACCAAATTTTAGCTCAGTACCTGAAAAACTGATTGTTACATAGCCAGTGAGATCGATTAACTGTGGACGCCATCTTAATTTTAGTTGGCTCCAAAGGTAAGATGCACATCCAATAATTACTTTCCAAGAGTTTCATAAACTTCTGTCCTGTGGTTTATGTGATATTTTGCTAACAGACAGTGTTGACTCAAATGGCAATGTTTTAAACATAAGTCATGCAGGATTAGTTATTGCTCAAGTTATGTGTTTAGCATAACTCTCAACTACTATGCCACCAAATTTGAGTTCAGTACAGTACATGTAAAAATGACTTTGTAATAACAGTTTTTGTGTTTTTCAATGTTGGTCTGCTGTGGTGGCCACCTTGCACCTTTCAGCTGCAGGTTATAGATGCTGAATACAAGCTTGCTGTCATCAACTCTAGTTTTATGACTCATCAGTATTCTTGGTGCAGTTTTAATATAAGTCATTGGTGCAAGTGGGCTAATCTCTAAAATGAACTGTGCACTTTTACGAGTGATTTATTAAAGAATTTTGATAGCAAAAAATTAAATAAAGACCAATGATAAGTAAGCACCATAGACAGGGTATAACATGTGACCCCTATAACTGTATGATTAGCAAAGAAATTCACACTGAAACAGCCAATATAAAACCTAAACCAACAATGGGCCAAATAAACATCCTTGTGGCACACCGGTAAAAAAAAAAAAAAGATGGCTTGACTGAATAATTATTGTTTTGTTCCATAAAAATGTTTTCTTCAGTCACAACACTTTAGATTTTTTACATAACTGTGTTGGATTATTTTAATTATTTATCAGTTAGATGTTCCTGTAGGATTCTTATAGTTTTTTTCTTATGTATATATTTTCAGTGTTTTCATACAACCTTGGGACATGTACCAACAACAGAAACAAGTGCTCCCAGTTTGCAGACTGCAGAGATCATTCAAGTGGATATTGCTGCCACTGCAGACCGGGCTACTACGGCAATGGAATACAGTGTGTAGCGGAAGGTACGGTTCTGTTTCTGCTGGGGTTTATTTCAAATACTGGATCTCTGTATTCATCCAAAACAAATCATTTAACTTCTGTTGCTGAAAGCAGTTAAAGCTACTAAAAAGCTTTGCAA
>JBBPBX010011486.1:0-13727 GCA_038048925.1 Garcialebias charrua | reverse complement strand
ATCATGCAGAAGTTCACAGACCACATTCAAGAAATCAGGTACCGGTAAACTGAAATTAATGTGTATGTTGTGCTGTTTAATATTACTGATACAGTATTTTGTTAATGTCTTATGATTGAACAACTTCACATTTCTTGTTATTTTACCTGGTGACTAAAAGATGAACACTGTTCTCTTATGGTCCTGCAGAGACTCACTCCCTACTCTTTGTGGAGAACACAGTGGCAGTGTATCCCAGATGGCCAAGAAACGCCGCACACTGGGCCCTGGTGAACGTCAGAGGATAGCTACAGAGGTGAGCAGCTAAATGCATGATGTGTCTTTTACCGTACAATGTTTTTCATTATAGTAGTTCTGTATTTTGAAAAAGTGAGGAGCACTACATCTTTCTAATTACAATGTCAATTTGAATTGTTGCTATTAAATGTACACATATACTCATAAAATAAATAGTTGTTAGAATTAGAAAGCTGACTAGCCATTTCCCTATCCTCTTGAATACCAGGAAAAATAAATATTGTCCATGTCCAATATTTTATTATTCATATGGAAGAGAAAGGTGCCAAAACCCACCCTTTCATATTTAGCATAATTGAAAAGCACAAAATCAGTCAGAGAATCTTTATTGCCATTTGCACCACATGTGGTACATGTGATGAAACAAGATTATGTACACAGGGTCCCAGTTACATCCAACAATAAACTGTAAGAGAAAACCGTAATAACATCTAAGATATGAACTAAGAAAAACATCAATTAACAATACACTAAGCACTAATATCATAGAAAGCATTACTCCAAACAGCAGCACAAACATGAGTCTGTATGAGCAGATGGGCACGAATGAACACAGAAACATGAAACAGATCAGCAGCAACATGAAACAGATCAGCAGCAACATGTGATATTTCAAATTGATTCTTCTGGTTAGAGATTCATGAGTCTTAACAACCTCAGGGTAGAAGCTGTTCCTCAGTCTCTGTAGAGAGCAAAAAGAGTTAATTCAGTAATATGCTGTGGGTGGGAGATATTCAGGTGTACAGATGTCCTCCAAGGAGAACAAATTTAAACTGCTGTTAGTCAGGAGGCTATTTTATTAAAGTGGTGCATTCATTTTTTAGGTTTGTGACACCATCTTGGCCCATTTAAAACAAAGATTTACCTTCACAAATCATCTGATCAGTGCTACGCTGCTTCAAGCAGACAGATTCCAGCAGTACCACAGTCATTTCCCTGAAGCAGCACTGAACTCCACCATGGAGGCGTACCCAGTGCTGAACAAGAACAAGCTGAAAACTGAACTGGCTCTCATCTACAGCGATGAAGATTTCAGGAGATGCAGTGGTGCTGTGGCTCTGTACCAGCTCTTCATGGGGAACAATCTTCATGACACCTTCTCAGAGACTGTGACTCTGCTGAAAATCCTCATCACAACTCCTATGACCACAGCTGAGTCTGAGAGATGCTTCTCAACACTGAAGCGAATAAAGACCTTCCTCAGGAATACGATGTCACAGGATCGACTCAATGCATTGGCCATGCTCTCCATGGAGAAAAATCTTGTCAAAGCCGTCCCTGACTTCAACCAAAGAGTCATTGAGAAATTTGCTTCTCTCAAGGATAGAAGGGCAAAATTTATGTACAAAACGTAGAACACTGCTTTTGTTGAAATAGTTCATTTAACTACACAGTGTGATACCTTAGCTAGCGTTTAGAGCTGAAACACTACAGAGGGTGGAGCAAACAGGCAGAGAACATCACTAGTAGCAGTCTCCACAAAAAGAACATCTACCACAGCAGACATCTGTGTAAAGCACACAGCATCATCAAGGATCACCTCCAGTCTGCACAAGGGCTCTTCCATCTACTACCCTCGGGCAGACAATAGAGGAATCTGTCATCACACACAAAAAGACTAAAGGACAGCTATTATCCACTGGCTGTCAGATAACTGGACTCTCAATAAATAACACTAAACAACTGGCAATAACTTTGCACCAAGCCACATCTGTGACAACAAATATTAGCTTGTGACAGTAATTATGTGCAATATATATCACATAATTACTGTCACAAGCTAATATTAGCTTGTGACAGTAATTATGTGCAATATATATCACATAATTACTGTCACAAGCTAATATTAGCTTGTGACAGTAATTATGTGCAATATATATCACATAATTACTGTCACAAACTAATATTAGCTTCTGACAGTAATTATGTGCTATATATATATATATATATATATATATATATATATATATTATATATATATATGTAGCTTATATTACAACCTTGAAATACTTATTCATTTAAATACATCCTGTTGCACCATTGAAATTCTACCATGTTGTTTTTTACTATGTTTGTAGGACCTTGTACGTATTACTTTTTCATTTGTAGGTACTTTATTTTTGTACCTTTATTGCATGCTTTAGTATTTTTTTTTGTTTGTTCTTTGTTGTTTTAGTGAGTTAAATTGTTGGTTCTCAATCTGAGCATTTCATTGTACTGTTGGCCTAGTTTTAATCTGCATTTGATAAATAAACACCAGAAAAACTTGAAACGTTATTTTTTCATTTTTGAGAAAATAGCCCCCCCTGGTGGTTAACTGAGGAACCGCTACTGACAATCTCTCTCCATGGTGCGTGAAACAGTGGAAAACCACCCAGTCCAGTTTTAAGTGCAATCCTTGGATTATGGTGACAACATATCTCACAAGTCTGTACAAAGTACTTTGCGATTGAAAAAGAATGCAGATGCCACCAGTTCTCTGATATCAAGTCAATAAATTTTGAGGTACCACAGTGCCCTCTGCTGTGAGCCTCTTGGCATAACAGGTTGAACAAACCTGTTGGGGCTACCATTTTGCCCTCATTATTTCTCCAAACCTGTTCAGAATCTTTTTTAGTTCCACAGTCTAACCATGCCTGCTTCTCGTGTGAAGAGGCTGCATTTTGTATTTCTCTAATAGATTCCAGAGTGAATTCCTTTTCAAAATACTCTTCAGAATCCTTTTTCTCATGTCTCTGGATCATCTGTGACCTTAAGGTGTAGCCTGCAACCTTTTTGGCAACCTGATCTGCTTTGTTGTTCCCGTGAGCAATAAAATGGTTCCCCTTCTGATGTCCTTTTTATTTAATTACTGATACCTGTATGGGTCGCTGCAATGCATAATACAATTCCAGTAATTGTTCAAAATGTCTGACTGGTTCACCAGAAGAAGTGACCTTTTCTCATCCAATGACAGAGGTCCACATAAACTGCTTGGAAAGCATAAGCAGAATATGTGTACAATAGATGTTCAAAGTTTTCCCTGCTGCTGCATGACAATCCTTAGTTAATGCTTTAAGATTAGCTAATTTTGCTGAAGCTGGCTGTTTCATCACTTCTGCCTTGACTTCAACAAAACCTCCTCCATTTTTTCTTTCCACAACAGCATAAGCAGTGACCAATGTTCCTGTTTCATTCCAATGACTGTGTCCATCACAGAACAATATCATGTCTGGATGTTGTATGGGGTCTGTAAAAAGATTTTCATGCAATCTCATTTCCTCTGTGGTGTCACTAATGTAGTTACGGTCCTGAATGGTGTCCATCTGTGCAACCATATTTGCTCCCTGGCTTGTAAAATGTATATGTGATTTATGTAGTAATCTTCTGAGATTTTCTGTTATTTGTGCTGAAAATGTGAACGCCTGTGAATCCAGAAAAGTTTTTACGTCATGTATTGTGTGAACAAAAACTTAATTTCCCATCATTATATGTGTTGTCTTTAAAACAGATTTTCCAATGGCAGCTACATGTCTTACATAGATAGGGTGGCCAACTTCAATTTGATCTAATTTTGAACTATAATACATCAAAACATGTCTCTCAGAGTCAGTCTTCCCCTTTTGAAACAAGATAGCATTCACAAATCTGTCTTTTTCATCCACATCTAAGTGAAATGACAAAGAGTAATCTGGACACTGCAGAGAGCACTCATCAAACAAAGCTTGTTTAATTTCAACAAATGCCCTTTCAGCATCCTCTGTCCATTGCAGCAGGGACACATAATTCTTATATCCCACAGCTGAAATCAGGCTTCTCAGATGAGCAACTTTACAACTGAAATCCAGAATAAAGTTCTTACTGTAATTGATCAACCCCAGAAATTTTAACATCATCCTAACATTTACTGGTTTAGAATGATTTAAAATGGAGCTCTTTTGAGATTACGTCATTTGTAAGCCTGAGGAAGAAATGACCCTCCACAAAAACGTAACTTTAGAACGACCCACCTTCAATTTGTGTTTTGACACTTTAAATCCACACTGAGCTAAATGTCCAAGCACAGTTTCAGATGCCTGCATAACAGCTTCTGAAGATGTTGCTGCTAACAAAATGTTATCAACGTATTGCAATAAGACCACCTCTGGTGGTAACGGCAGATCAGCAAGGACTTGCTTCAAAACGTGGTTGAAAATAGACGGCAAATCCACATAACCTTGTGGTAAGCGGGAATAAGTGAATTGTTTTCCCTTATAGGTAAATGCAAACAGATCCCTTGACCCTGCGTCCAGAGGCACACAAAAGAATGCATTAGCCAGGTCAATACAAGTGAAAAATTTGTGCTCAGGCTGAATAGCATTCATCATGACATATGGATTGGAATTACTATAATTAGAAGTTACAACAACTTTATTTATCGGCCTCAAGTCGTGGACTAAACGGTAATGGGATTTATCAGATTTTGGAACAGGGTGAAGAGGCGTGTTCCAGCCTGAAAGTGTAGGTTATAACACCCCGGCATCTAGCAAACCCTTAATTGTTTGCTCAATACCCACAATTTGCTCATGTCTGAGTCTATATTGATGTTGAAAAATAGGAACTTACCCAGTTTCAGAGTTATTGAGACAGGTGGGACATTCAGCAAACCTACATCTGTAGAATTCCTGGCCCAAAGCGTTTCAGGCAAACTGGCTAACAGTTTGTATGTATCAACATGATCTGTGTTTTCTCTGCCATGTGTTCTAGGCAGAAAATGTTTCTCAGGTAACAATAATGTAAATGATCTGTGTGTGATCCTGTAGGTGTCAGTCTCTGGAGAATAGTGTAAGTAGGGATTTTGCTTGGGCACCCATTCCCGCACAGTAAGACAGCGTCTTATCATTGGACCTAAATTATTTGCCTCTGTACCACACGAGACCTTTAATGACACATGTGGAACTGATACATCACCAAGCATATACAGTTCTGTCAGTGGTTCAGGCAACTTCATAGCTGCTGCCACTCTCTCAGGGGCAACATAGATGTCCATGAGTTCAGCTACTGGATATCCACCAGTCTTTTGACAATGTTCCAGCAGACCTGTCCAGTTTGCATCATAGGCCTCATCACCGCACAGTTCATAGTTCAGCGTACAGTGGGCCTCATCAGGAGGCGTGTCATAGAGCCTTATGACATTGATCCAGGCGTCCCAGCTATTCAGAGTGTTATACAAGGGTGTAGTGGGGAAATAAGGCATAGCCTCCCACCAAACCTCAGCATGAAGTTCAGCTGGACCAGACTCAGCAAGAGTCCCGTGAGTCTGGATCATCTGATATAGTGAGCCTTTCATCGTTGCATAGCACTGAACAGTTCCATCTGGGAAGGTTAGCTGTACGTTGTCAGGTGTCATCATTAAAGTCACGTTCTGATCACACAGCATGTCTCATCCAATTAGATTTATTGGACATGAGTCAGAAATAAAGAAGGAATGTTCAAAGCGCAGGTTATTCCACACACAGGGAACATAGCAGGACAATGGCCACTCTTCTGGTTTGCCCGAAAATCCAAAAACAATTACGGTATTCTTTGATCTAGGGAGTGGCATGTTAACTGTTGAATACCTGGCTCCAGTATCAACCATACACATGTGATTTCGGCCATTAATGGTCAACGAAACCAAAGGTTCAGGATACAAGATGCCACCTACTGCCGATCCTGCGTACCCCTATTGAACAGGAAACTGGCCTGGGAACTGATGACGGGCCCCTGGCAAAGGACCAGGCTGAGTGTGAGAGGGTGCAGTCTGTGGTGGTGGGTACACATCATGTGGATATGGAGTTGGTGCCACTTCCTGTCTCAAGAACTTCTGTTTAGCAAGACACTGAGATGACCAGTGCCCGAGGCCATGACACCAGTGACACCGGTCTGTGGACTGAGGATTTCCCCTCTGACGTTTGTTACGTCCTCTGCGCCATGACGTGGATGGGTCAAGAGGTTTCTGCTGATATGAATATTCATAGGGAGCATTAGGACCCACCAGCGAAGCTGGCTGAACTTGAGGCATCTGATTTGCATTTATCTTAGTGAGATTAATCTTTTCACGTATGTCTTTCAACTGGGCTTTTGCAAGTTGAGTCTCTAAGGAATTTAATTCTCTATCATCAGACTCTCTTTTATCCAAAGTTTGATCCACAAAATGAATAATGTGAGCTGCTCATAAGTCATAATCCATCCTACTTAGGTCCACATCTGACGCCAAACACTTTTTAACCTCATCTGACAGAGAGTTATCCACAGCCCCTCTGAATAACAGCTGGGTCGTGGCACTGCACTAAAACCATAGATATACGGAAGGATCTGTGTTCGGATATTCCCGGAAATGGCCCGCAATGATCCTTAAAAAATCCCAAAATCTGGATACTTATCTTCGGCAGATCCAAAATAAATGTGGCTGTTATTTGTCAAGGGCCTGCCAAAGATAAGTATCCGGATTTTGGGATCTTGGGATTTTTTAAGGATCATTGCGGTCCATTTCCGGGAATATCCGGAAATATAAGTATAAGTATATGTAAAGGATACGGAGATATACTACATCAGATCTTACCGTATATCTATGGTTTTAGTGCAGTGTGGGGTCTAGGGTTGGGTCATTTCCAGTCCTGTTCTCCCACAAGAGTTTAACCCTGGACAGGTATGTGGTGCCAAGCTCAGTAAGAGCTGGAGGAATTTCACACAATTCTGTGGACTTCATAGAAGTTGGATATTTCTCTCTAAGAATTGGCCACAACATCTATACATGGTCATGTAGCGTGCTGCCATCGGGATCTAGTCTAGTTTCTGCAGCCTGTTCAATTTAAGTCAGGCTTCCAAATGACGTACATGCCGTGAAAACTCTCCTCCAATCACCTAGACATGGTACAATTCCAGAACATGCTTCCAAAAAGGCCTTAATCCAAGCATTATTGCCTTTCTGAACATCAGGCAAAGGTTGTCTTATTAACTCTGTGTCTTGCAAAGTAAAAGATGTGTAAGTATGTTTTCGAATGCCATCTGCTGTGGTGGAAGTCACGAGAGGCATCATAAGATTGGTAGGTAATGCTGAATCAAGACATGTATGAACATTATCGGAAATTCTAGTCAAACGGCCTGAATTAGGTCTTTGCCAACGAACAACGTTATCATAGGCATTCTGTGGTACAACGTCGTGTATTGTGCCCGGAGATCTGAAGGGAGGAAGAACCACAGGGCAAGGGGGTGGGGGAGCACAACCACTCCGTGCTACAGGGTTATGTGAAGCACCCATTCCTGTCAGGTCGAAGGAGGGATGTGCTCTCTGCTTGTCACCAGGAAAAACAGAGCCAGCAATGTTTCCTGTCAGGTCAAAGGAGGAATGTACCCTTTGCTTATCACCAGGAAAAGCAGAGGCAGCAGTGTGAGGGAATTATCCCACTAGTCTCTGTACATGATCATTTAAAACTTTACCATCCTGAGATGATTTAGTTTGTAAAACTCCCCCTGTAATCAGCAGTAACTCTGAGCTGGAAATCTGTATGGAAGGTATGGGAGGCTACAGCTGGCATCTGTTTAGCAACTTTCAGTCCAGCCACAATGTGCCTAATTTTGTCCAAAAACAATTGACAATTCCTGTTAAATTCATCAGCTCTTTGCCACTTTTTATATTTTTTTCTGCGCAATAGTCCAGAACTTTTATTTTTCTTGTCTAACGCCAAGTTCAGAGCCCTGTCTGCCTGGATCAGAAGTTTATTAATCCATGGAATAGAAGGAGGAGCCTCATTAACAGAAGAAAACATTCCTCTGTCCTGCATTATTTTTACCCATGACACCATGCAGTGCTTTTCACTAGAAATCGCCCTCTCAGCAACTTTCTTACTCCATGAAAGTCACACATGGTATAATACAGAGCCCAGAGACCCTGCTCACATTTTCCCCAGTTATTAAGGTATTTGGCCGTCATAATATTAGGTATACACATGCTTGACAGAGCTGTGAAGTGACGAAACGTCCAGTCAGCAAATCTGGCCAAAACCGTCCAAACACGGTTCAAACGGCTGACCACAGAGACTGACTGTTTTAATCCATTGCTTTGAAGCACCACAATCTAAGAATATTATTAAAACTATACATATGTATACATCTATAACACCGCAAGACAGAAACAGCAATGGTCAGTCTCTAGACTTCCAAAAAACACCTATTGCTGTGAAATGGGCAGCACGGTGGCACAACTGGTAGAGCTGCTGCCTCTCAGCGAGAAGGTTGCCGGTTCAAATCCCGGTCTGGGGCCTTTCTGGGTGGAGTTTGCATGTTCTCCCCGTGCATGCGTGGGTTTCCTCCGGGTACTCCGGTTTCCTCCCACAGACCAAAAAACATGCTTGTTAGGCTGATTGGTGACTCTAAATTGACCCTAGGTGTGAGTGTGAGAGTGGATGGTTGTTTGGTGTGAGTGAGACAGGTCCCTCTTGTAAATGAGTCCCCGTGACTCAACGAGGCTAGCCTGTATAAATAAAGGTGAATGAATGAATGAATGAATGAATGAAATTCACCCACATATGCAGTATATGAAAAATCTGTTCTTGTGCCTGGGTTTGTATCTGTATTATCATGAAATGTAGGTCAGGCTCGACAGCGAACCGAAGTCCCAGAGCAGTCGTGGACTACTTACACAGCGATCATAGGTCCACGGAGCTAATCAGTCCCGGAACAGTCCGGAAAAACTCAACAGTGATCCCGGAGTGAACCAGACTGCTCAACGGCGCCCAACGTTCCCGGAGCTCTAGTAAACCGAACGGCAAGCAAACGGCGTATCCTAGCCAAAGGCTGGAGCTCATATGCATGAAGTGGTGGTGGGGGGTTGGAGCAAACAAACTTCCAGGCACTTATGAATTTTCCCTATGTGTGGGACTATGTGTATTTCAACTTAAATGTACAATTAACAGTTGCAAAAGAAGGCACAAAATAACAATAGTTTACTTTCACTTTAGCTGCTAAAAAATAACCGCAGATAATTTGCTGTAATATTAGCCCACCCAGAAATAAACACCACTCAGTCAAGGTAAAATTTAGTGTAACCAATGGCAGACATTTTATGAGAATAGGAGTTCTGCTCACCTGAAAGAAGGCACCTTGTTGGACTGGGCGAGCGTCCACCCCGGTGGTGAAAGCCCCAGAACGGCTTCGGCTGTTCAGTTCAATTCTCCAACTCCCACGCGCGGGGTCACCAATTTGTTACGATATTCAAGAGTTGAAGGAGATTCTGAAACAAATGTGCACATTATTTGCGGGTTTATTGTACAAATAGGTAGAAATTACAGCTTCGAACAGACGTTTCCCTTCACCGCGAGCCCACACACGTCTCTTTGAAGGCTGGCTCACGCATAAATACCCCTGGATGTCGTCATCGCCTCGTAGGACCGCCTTGGGACCGCCCTACTCTTACCACGTGGCCAGCCTCTCTGCCAATGACTATCATCCTTGATGTAAACAGCAAGTGTGGGTCTGTTGAATGGTGCAGGCGAGTAAAAAAAAAACTCTTCCCTATTGAAAACAAAACCCGGAAGAAAAGGGTTCCACCTTGGGTTATTTTTACATTTATATGGCAGAACATAGGTGTACACAAATTTTAGAACATAACAGATATAATAATGACAGAAATATATTTCACTGTGTACATAATCTTGTTTCATCACATGTACCACATGTGGTGCAAATGACAATAAAGATTATCTGACTCTGACTGACAATCACATTTCAGGTATGTTATTGGTGCATATACTTTTTTTATTCAATATTTTATATGCACCAAGAACATGCATTATATATATATACATGTATATATATATTTTTACCTGGTCCTTGTATATGATATCAATCGTGTACAGCTTCGATGTGTACCTTGTATGTGCCTGTTATAAATGGGTCACCTACCTGGTATGTACTAGGTAAATACAGGAATCAGTCTGTATTATGATTTATGATTGTATCCATTGTATGTATGCATGCATGTATTTATTCATGTATGTATTGATTCAGATTCAGTTTATTATTGTCAATTAACAGGATTCACAGATGTAATGGACCTACCCAGGGTCAAACTAAGGTTTTTGAACTGTCCAGTGATGACCTTTACTGACCTTTCAGTAAAGCAAGACATTTACTACAAAATCATTCATTTAGCTGTAATCTGATAAATATAGTCACCAACAGAGACTATTTCTATCTTTGATTTTAGGCTGATGTGATCAAGAATAACTTTTGTCATTTTCATGATGTGTGCTTTTAAGCTGTGTTATTCTGTAAGAGTTTAAACTGTGTTCACTGCTGTGTCAAAGGTGCAGTCTCGGGTCACAGAGACCGGACGGTTTTGTTTAGAAACTCAGAGGACAGTAATCCGTGTTTTTCATGAAAGGGCTCCAGCTTGCTGTGCCTTTCCCTAAACAAATCTCTCTCTGCTCTGGCTGTAACCTTGGGTCTGATAAGGCAAGTTCACTCCTCTCTTTGTTCCTGCTTTTTAAGTTCTAACTGTGCGGAAACGCTTCAGAGTTTCTGGGAGCTTCGAAAGATGATGTGAACCTTCCAAAGAGCTGAATGACCACAAGTCACGCGCTAAGGACTCGTCATCCAGCTGGGACTGATAACATGTTGTTATGGGTCCACTTCGAACAAGCGTAAGCTCAAGAACTTTGTTTATTCCTTCCTGGAATAAGTTTATCTTGAAGTCAGAGGCCTGAAGCTGACATATTCTCTGATGACCAAGCGAAAACCAGGAGACGTTGGAAAACGTAAACCAGAACCCTGCTTGAAGGTATTGTACTGGTTCCCACAAGGACCCGTGCATCTGAAAAGCTACAAGGTCTTCCCTCTTACCGGGCCGTCGTCAAAAGGTAAAGAGCTGTTTACAAAACGTACCTGGATTTTAGCAGAAGTCGGAGGAGAAGTGTCACTCTGGTATCATGCTCACGATAATTTCTTCTTAAATCTTTCCTCCTACTCTTTCCCCTCTCTATCTAAGCTGGAAACTATAATTAAGCTGAAGAGCCCACAGACTAAATATGTTAACATCCAATATTGAAGTCTGTTGTGTTAAATTTAAGTGTGCTGACGTATTAATTTGAAAGAAAGTGAAATCATGTCAATCAAGTGTAATGGTGTTAATTTAGTTGATTCATTTTAAATAAATGATAGTGTCTCTTTGACATATCAAGCTAAGTTAACGTGTCCATTGTCACTCTATAGCTCTGTTTATTTATCCATCATAAAGATCACAGAAACATTGGGTAAACTGAAAAAGAACAGAATCCGTGAATTTACTATTCAATCTGAATAAGTAAATTAATTAAGGTAAAGAGGTCAGTATTAATATTGACCTCCTCATAATCCTTTACATCTGGTGGCCTCGTACGTGGTTCTGAAAGTTTATTGATATCTGTGGTCTCAGTCATGAACTGTAACGTCATGTTTGCATAAAAGGATCCAAGTTTTAAACTCTGAGGATAATGATTTTGGCTGGAAGTGTTCAAAGCAGGCAGATTCTGCATGTTTTTATCATTTGAAGCTGTGAGATTTTTATTGTTTCAACTCTGTTAGACGCTGTTGGAAGCATTCAGGTGAAGTTTTGTCAGCCGTGGTCTGTGGGGGTCCTGGTCCTGTTCGGTCCAGCTCACGCAGACTCCTGTACAAGGCTTTGTTTGACCGCCGAGTCAAAAGCCTGAAAGCTATAATTTAACATCTACAAGATTGCTGTTGTGGTGTTTTACGTGTTAGAGCAGGTCATAGAAGCATATTACTGTTAGAACGTAGTCGGATAGTGGTTCTGTTCAGACCCGATTTCTGCTCCATGAAAAAGTGGACCGGAACCGACCTTGACGCGCTCCGAGAGAGTCCGTGTTTGTTCAACAGCTGCAGTGCTGTGTTACTGAGCGTAACTAAGTTGGCCTGTCTAGGTGTGTTCGCCGCATGTTTCAGAATTTTGGAAAGTTAATTCGTAGCGTTTGAGTTGTTTTAAGAGTCCATAAAGTTGTGGTCTGCTGTGCTAAGGTAACGTTACAGAGCTACGTGTCCTAGTACACGTTTGTTTATGAGCTGTGATTGGATGAAACGAGAGCTGTGAGCTGTCAATCACTCGTAGCGAGCGCTGATTCGCTGTAGTGGGAACGCACGCCGTTGCGACCAACCCACTTTGTCGTCATTTCCGGTACTACATTGGTCGAAGGTAAGAAAACTACATTCACCATGGTTGCTTGGGAAAAGGACTACAAGCGCTGTGATTGATTGGTTGACGTCACGTATCTGTTTAGCGAGCTCCGCCTCGCTCAGCACAGCAGAGCTGGTGACGCGCTGCGTCGACCCGCCTATTTGTGTCGTCATTTCCTGGTGCATTTCGGGTGACAAGCAATTCACTCTGACAGAACAAACTGAGATTTCACTGAGAGTTTAAACACTCATCTAAAGCCATCTAAACTGTCTAACAACATAGATTGTCTCTGACGAGAACGTGGTTCGAGCGTTTATCACTGACACACTAGAAACTAATTCTGAAAAGGTTGTTTTTAGTTTAAATACTGAATGAAATAAATCAGTCTCTTCGTGATAAAATTAAGACTCGTAGCTGCCCCCTGTTGGTTAAGAGGCGTTGACAGATGTGTTTTCTCAAAAACATCATAAAAAAGTCAGCATTTTATGGTGAAATTACCAGCTTTAAAAAATTGTTCTGTACACAAACAAAAATTCCTGTTTATTTTAAATAAAATTATTTAGAATAACAGAGGTACAGACAAACATTTTTGCTTATTTTAAATACGAAAGAATTTAAAATAACAAACAAAAGTACAGTTTTCACTCCAGATAACTGAATTTTTTTTTTCCTCTCTTCCTTCTCTCTGACACATCATCTCCCAGTTATCCTGTGTACATTTAAACTTTCCTGTTTATTTTCAAATAGTGAAAAGTTTAGAGTAACGAATACAGAGCATCTTTTATTTTTATTTTCACTGAAAATCCAGATAAAAGATGGCAGGCGCAGAGGGTGAGACCCCTAACACCACTGATACGGGGCAGCTTGTGCCAACTGAAGGCCACGACCCGACCAAAGAAGATTGGATCGAACGTGCCTTATTTTCACTCACAGGGTCCATCACAAACTATCATGAAGAGACACAGTTGATGGAGGAAGCAGATGTGGACAGAGCATTAAAAACTGTAACAGCTGGAACCACAACGGCTGAAAAGAAAGCAGACAAAGATAAACGTTTGGCTAAATTAAGCCTTCTGTTAAAGGCCAAGCTAGACTTTGAAACTGCTGTACGCCGGGCTGTCTCTACATCATGTTTAACAGCACAAATGGAGGTTGCCACTTTACAGCAGGAGGTAAAGAGTTTAACACAGTCGAGTATTGGCAGCGCTGAACAAACGCGTAGTCTCTACGAAGAATGCAAAGTGTTAAAAAGGGATTTTGA
>JBBPBX010011485.1:40240-55820 GCA_038048925.1 Garcialebias charrua | reverse complement strand
CCCCACAAATTAACCACACATTCCAACAGCATTTCCAACTTGCTTCTACAGAGAGAGAGAGTTGTTTTCACCAGAGACTGCTCTGTAGGTGGGGGGGGGTTCTTACAAGCTTTGATCAAAAATAATGTTACACTGAATTTTATTTTTTTATTTTTTTTCATTCAACCTTTATTTAGTCAGGTAAATCTTATTGAGCCTCGAGGCCAATGAAACACATACATTAAACAATAAACAATAGAAAAGTAGCAAAAACATCCATCCATCCATCCATCCATCCATCTTCTTCCGCTTATCCGGGGTCGGGTCGCGGGGGTAGCAGCCTAAGTAGGGAGGCCCAGACTTCCCTCTCCCCAGCCACTTGGTGCAGCTCCTCCAGGGGAATCCCAAGGCGTTCCCAGGCCAGCCGAGAAACATAGTCCCTCCAGCGCGTCCTGGCTCTTCCTCTGGGTCTCCTCCCGGTGGGACATGCCCGGAACACCTCCCCAGGGAGGCGTCCAGGAGGCATCCTAACCAGATGCCAGAGCCACCTCAACTGGCTCCTCTCGATGTGGAGAAGCAGCGGCTCTACTCCAAGTCCCTCCCGGATGACTGAGCTTCTCACCCTATCTCTAAGGGAGAGTCCAGACACCCTGCGGAGAAAACTCATTTCAGCCGCTTGTATCCGAGATCTTGTTCTTTCGGTCATAACCCAAAGCTCATGACCATAGATGAGGGTGGGAACGTAGATCGATCGGTAAATTGAGAGCTTTGCCTTTTGAC
Organism: Garcialebias charrua; assembly: GCA_038048925.1. NCBI lineage: Eukaryota > Metazoa > Chordata > Actinopteri > Cyprinodontiformes > Rivulidae > Garcialebias > Garcialebias charrua. The sequence continues at coordinate 55,061 of JBBPBX010011485.1, read as the reverse complement.
TCAGCTCTCTCTTCACCACGACAGACCGGTACAGCGCCCGCTTCACTGCGGACACTGCACCTATCCGCCTATCGATCTCACGCTCCAGTTTTCCCTCATTCGTGAACAAGATCCCGAGATACGTAAACTCCTCCACTTGGGGCAGGACCTCCTCCCCGACCCGGAGAGGGCATGCTACCCTTTTCCGGCTCAAGACCATGGCCTCGGATTTGGAGGAACTGATCCTCATCCCGGCCGTATCACACTCGGCTGCAAACCGCTCCAGTGAAAATTGTAAATCACGAACTGATGAAGCCAGTAGGACCACATCATCTGCAAAAAACAGAGAAGCGATTCTAAGGTCACCAAAACAAATCCTCTCAACACCTTGGCTGCGCCTAGAAATTCTGTCCATAAAAGTTATGAACAGAATCGGTGACAAAGGGCAACCTTGGCGGAGTCCAACTTTTACCGGAAACGAGCCTGACTTACTGCCGGCAATGCGGACCAAGCTATTTATATATATATATATATATATATATATATATATATATATATATATATATATATATATATATATATATATATATATATATATATATATATATATATATATATACAGGTAGTCCCCGACTTACGAGCGCTCTGACCTACGAGCATCCGGACTTACGAGCTGGCAAATTTTTGGAAAAAACGCAAAAAATACTGAGTTTTTCTGTGTTTTTTCACCACAGTCCGTTAGCTAAACTTGTGGACACACGTTTCCGATCATTTTTATGCACTCATAAGCGGTTTTTCGATGAAAAACGAGTGTTTGTAGTCGCGCTAGCAAAACCGTTCCAACTTACGAGCGAAATTCCGGACTTACGAGACACGTGGCGGCCGTTCCAAATTACGAGATTTCCATGTTACGAGCGCCTCGTTGTAACGGAACTCGCTCGTAAGTCGGGGACTACCTGTATATATATAATATATATATATACTTATAAATATATATATACATATATACATATATACATATATATATATATATATATATATATATATATATATATATATATATACATATATATATATATATATATATATACATATATATATATATATATACATGTATATATATCTATATATATACATATATATATATATATATATATATATATATATATATATATATATATATATATATATATATATATATATATATATATATATATATATATATATATATATATATATCACACACTTTATGGTATTGTAGGCCATTGCATTAGGTAATACATTCAGCAATTACTTTTACTTTAATACTTTAAGTATTTTTAAAAGCAAGTACTTATTTACTTTTACTTAAGTAAAAATATTAATATGGTACTTCTACTTTTACTAGAGTATATTTTTGTCTGTTTATTTGCACTTTTACTTAAGTACAGTGTTTGAGTATTTTCTCCACCACTGGATTTACCTGACTATATAAATATGCCCCAAGGCCTCCTCCCCGCCAACAGATTGGAATGGCCTCATATACATACCAATGGCTTTAAAAATGCTAATTCAATTTGTCAGTTTGACAATCCCATGGGTTGCATAGGTAGAATTGTCATTTTGACAAAAACTGGTAGAGCTAGTGTTAAACGAACCGCCCCTCATGAAATTCTGGCTACGCCTCTGGGTATAGAAGACTACATTACCCATGAGCGCTTGGGTTAAGAACTACATGTTTTGTCTTCGATGTGATTAGTCGGTTACGCTGAATGTGGTGACGCGTGCAGGGTGGGACGGCCCATTCCTCGTCAGTTTTCACTTCAGTTACCAGACCGGACAAGCTTCACGCTTGCTTGTCCGTTAATATCTTTGAAAACCTGTTTAATCGCTGTGTTTTTGAGATGTTAAATTGTGTTTTAACACAGTTGATGTAAGATTACCGAACGCCATGTGACCAGGTCATGTGACACCGGAAGCTACAACTGGTTTATGGGACCGACTATTTTCTTTTACAAAAAGTTTAAAAATCACAGTACTTGTTCCAAACGATGTTAGTCACATCGAGCCGTCTTTCATAAGACTGGGGTTCTAGAGATTGTCACGTAAAGGCTTTAGATGCTTTAGGTGCTTTTAATCCGTTTGTTGGATGTTTTTGTACACTAATGGCTAAAGCTACGGCTACGCTCACGGGTGACATCAGCGCCTCTATAGCGGTCAGAAAGAGAAATTGCAGTCGCTGTGATTAAAGCATATTCAGCTTTGCACCCCCATCTGCTGGTTACTTTAAAGACTACGGTTTTTATGTAATTTTGTCTACATTTCAGCTTTCCTGTTTATTTTAAATAGTGAACAGTTTGCTAGTGTAGGACACACAGCATCTTTTAATTTGTTTTTCACAAATTTCCAGACGTGATGGCAGGTACAGCAGACGAGTTCCCTGATACGTCAACAGCTGATTTTGACACTGGGCAAAGTCCACATATGATTCCCATGGATTATTTTGATAAAGCTTTAGTGGTGCTCACAGATCCTATCACAACCTATGGTGATGAGTTGAGGAATCTTGTCTGAGGCAGAGATGGAGAGAGAATTAAAAGTTTTGGCTGACGGTGCTGCGTCAGGTGAAAAAAGCTGAAAAGCACAGAACGCTTGGTCAAATTGACAATTTTGCTGAAGGCCAAATTGGACCTTGAAGTGATCAGGGGCGATGATCTCTCACTGAAGCTTGATAATGAAGTTGTGGCATGCCAGGCTGCTACAGACAGATGTTATGAGATTCAGAACGCAGCACGGCAGGAGGTTGAGTCTTTAAAGCTGCAGCTGCAGTCAACGACAGGCTCACATGAGGACAGCATTTGTGCTAGAGAGGATGTTTATAACAAAGCTCTAGCAGACAATGCTGAAATGTAGCAACAATACAATGTTATGAAAGCTAAGAATGATGATATACTGAGGCAGTTGCAGTCATGCAAGGGGGAGAGGGATACTTTTGACCTGATTTGGCAAGCATCACAGGTGAGTGTGGAGATAAATCAACAGAAATTGACGGAATGTACACAAGAGATGGATGCAGTCTCACGTGTGTCGGTGTTACAAGGTCAAAATGGTGACCTAAGAGCCCAATTAACAGAATGTAAGTCTGAATTGGCCTCTACTACTGATAAACTCAGTAAGGAGAGGAGGACGTGTGTGGATCTCATGTCAAAACTGAGCCAAATACCGTCCGACCCTCCACCTCCGCCATCTTTACCCACACCTGTTGGTCCGCCCTCATCCCCTCCCGTGCCTCAAAACCCACTGCCTCAATTTACCACCTTCTCCCAACACACCTGTTGGTCCGCCCTCATCCCCTCCATGAGGGTGCTGTATCACTACAACAACATTTATTTCCCATTTTTGCAGCATTACTGCCATCCTTCATTTCTGCATGTGTACACGACCCAGGCTTGCATGCGGCTGCAGCGTCCCCTTGGGCCGGTGCGGTCATTAGCCAAAATGCAGTTGGAGGCCATGACAGTCCGTCGTCATGGACACCGTGTTCAGCCGACAACGCCCTCCGGGCATGCGGACGTGCTGTGAGCTTGGGGGGGTTTGTGTATTCTCTGCCCTCCGAGCTCCTGAGGCGTGGGGGTGAGTGTGTGACTTCTCCCACCCGGCCTGGTGTGAGCCGGTCTGCCTACCTGAGGACGCCGCGGAGTCTGTCTGCTGCAGACAGTCCCGGGGCACCTTGCTGGTGTTCATTGTTTTGTCCTGGCATCCCATGTGTCGCGAAGGAGTGGGGTGGCAACCCTCTCCCTTCATAGTGATTGTTTTCAAAAGGGTGCTATGTTGTTGTTCATCATCTTTTTTTGTTGTTGTCAAGAACCAGGGTAGAACTGTTCGTTGGTACTTTTATTTTGTGTTTTGTGCAACAACATTTTGTCTTTATTTCATACACAGCAGAATATTCATGTTTTGTGCATACGTTAATGTCACTAGCTTTTTGTAGCCTTTTACAAATAAAGTCTGGGCATGTAAAGTTAGGCTCCCGTACTCCTTGGGCGGGCTAGCCAGCAAAACTGTGAATAGAACGCGCTTCGTCAGGCCCTCTTTTGTCGCCCATCACGGTTCGTCAAGGAAGTCCTAGGTGGGACCGCTTGGCGAGGGACGAATCTGTTCCTACTCCAGGACTAAACAGCCTGAGGTGGCCCTGCTAGGGGTCTCTGCCGGTGCTCCCCGTCGTAAGCCGGCCTCTTCTGCGGGGGACGACGTGTGGCTGAGTGGTGTAGAGGCTGCATGGGTCTGCTCCCTCTTGTCTGGGGGGCAAAAGCTTTCCTTGGCATAACCTCACGGAGGGCTTCAGCCTGTTTACGCCTCTGCTCCAGCCTGGTCTGGATCCGGTCCAGAGCTCTTTTGAAGAGTCCCGTCGGCTCGATCGAGTGGTGCAAAAAGGAAACCCGCTGACCTTCCGGAAGGTTCGTCAGTGTCATCCACAGATGACCCTGAGCGATGACCACTTCAGCCATTCACCTCCCATGTGCAATGACTGCCGTGCCCATCATGCAGAACATAAAGTCAGTGGCCCTGCGGGCTTCGTCCAGCACCTCAGTCACAGCCTACTTGTCTGTTGTCACCTGGAGCTCTTGTAACTTCTCTGCCAGGTACGCCTGCATCATGGCGGAGGCGTTCATCGCACGTGCCGCGGGGCCCTGAGCTCTGTAACATTTTTTGAGCTGAACAGCTGAAGCTCAACAGGCTTTGGTGGGCAAAGTTGGTTTTGTTCCAGAAAATCTGGCCAAGTGAGATGCCAGCGTGTCCTTCATCTGTGGCACGTTGGCCATTCCTGCTGCTTCCATTCCAGCCACGTCGAAGAACTGGGAGAGTGGTAGCAGCAGCATGGGAGCCCTAGGTTCAGCCCAGATGCGAGTAAGCTCCGTGAGGAAATCCAGGAAGATGGGCATCCTGTGCCTCGTTGTCGACTGCTACTTGGCATAAAAATAATTCCCTGCCAACCTCGTGACTTGTTGACGAGGTGGAGGTTCCGGCCACGGGATCTGTAGCGCGTCCGCCGCTCTGCGACACAAGCCGAACAGTGCGGGGATCGAAGTGTCTATCTCCGGCAGCACTGGCGCCTGGTTCTATGAGAGGTCCTCTTCCCCTCCTTCGTACTCATTGTCATTGTCTGAGGCTGTTAGCGAGATCTCGTCCACGTTCATCATGCCTTGTGTGTCAAATTCGGCAGTCGAGTCCCCGAGGGGAGCCGCCATGTCCGGGCTCTACCATCATTCGACCCGTCCACTGTCTTCCAGATTCATGCTCTCAAGCTCCGGCGTGGGAGTGAGAGCTTCTATGAGGTCCGGGTCTGTTTGTGCCGCAGCTGCACCCATGGCTTTGGCCATTATGTCTATGCGGTGTCTTCTCACCACCTCTAGCATCTGGCTGCAGTGTGGACAGGAGTCTGGGGCGTCCAACGCCATTTTTGCATGCAACATCCCCAGGCAGACAGGACAGGCCTCGTGGGTGTCCGTCGCCGAAAGGGAAAATCTGCAGCCGCTGGGGTAGGCGCACGAGCTGGGACTCGCCATCCTGCTAGCCTTTTTTGGAAATCTTGGTTTTCGCTTTCGCTTCTTGGGAGCCATGGCCGAGAAGTAACAAGCAAGTTGTCTTAAAATCCTTGTCCGGGATGTCTCCTCCGTCGCGTCACTTTCGCTGGCTAGCCTGCTACTCTTTAGCAGGGTAGTGATGTGACGCAGTTAGCACCGTCGAGCGAAGCAGCTGCAGAGAGAAAAGAGAAGAAAACTTTGAGGTTAAGGAAAAATGTGCTGGACTAGCTTTTGCCAGCCCAGCGATACGCAGGAAATTTCTCTGTACACTCAGCGTAGGGAGCAAGCTCACCTCTAACGAGCGATGTGTCTACAGAGAAGTCCCACGAAGTTCAGGTTTAAGCAAGGTGAAGGGCAAAAAGAGACCGTTGGATGGGCGCTTGCGTCTTAAGTACCCAGAGGGCGGGGCCTCTGGGGTGACGCTGACGCCCAATGCCGTAAAGGCGCGAATGTATTCCTTCAGGTAATCGCGCGGGGGCCCAATTCCCATAGCAATAGTGTTGCACCGAGTGACCTGACTGATAAAGGGAACTAATTGTTATCACACAGGCCCTGTAGCCCCAAAATTCCTGAAGAGATTTTAAATAGCAGTGACTCTGGTGAATTCTCATTCTTCAATGAAGACGTCTAATCTCTGGAAGAACAAATATACAGCTGAATGCAAATGTATACGGTGTGGTGTGTTGGTGAGGTATGTGGCCTCATCTCTCTCTCACCCAGTAGGAGGAGCCAGCGAGGTGCTCCCCAGGTTTTACCAGGTGAAGAAGAAGAAGTGTTCGTGTGTTCATTCATTCATTCTGTAACTGGTTCTGACGCTCGAAGGATTAAAGGCAACTGCTTGCAGATCAGTTTGTTTCTCCTTCTTCACACGCTACAGTTGGTGACCCCGCGTGAAATATGTCAAGACCAGAAGAGGATGTTGTTTCTTCTTCGGACCCCGCCGCCGCGACGTCCGCTCAGCTGTTGCAGCCGAACCCAGCCGACTTTGCTCCCGCAGCGAGTGTTAAGCTCCCGGAGTTCTGGCAGAGTGACCCGGTTTCGTGGTTCCAGCACATCGAGGCACTCTTTCGCCTCCGAGGCGTGAACGCAGATGAAACCAGGTACTTCTTGGTCGTGTCGGCTCTGGATATGCAGTCAACCCGCAAAGCCATGCCGCTGCTGCGCGACCCGCCACACGTGGGCAAATATGGCGCCCTCAAAGAGTTTCTGCTTCGAAGGTACACTTTGACTTCAACTGAGAGGGCTGATAAACTGCTATCGCTGCCGGGTTTGGGTGACGGCACGGCTGTGAACATGATGGACAAAATGCTGTCGCTACTTGGTTCAGACGACGGGGGTTTCCTTTTCCCTCACATTTTCCTGCGCCAGCTTCCGTCGCAAGTGAGGGCTACTTTGGCCAATTCCCCTTGTTTATCTACCGGTGATTACCGGGGTTTGGCGGAAGAGGCGGACCGGGTCCTGCTGGCTACCAGACGGTTCACGGTGCAGAGTACATCGGTGGAGCCGGAGCAGATGGAGATGGAGGAGCCAGCGGCGGTTTCAGCTGTTGGCGCGCGAACTCGGCGGGGGAGCTCTTTTTGTTTCTACCACCGGAGGTTCGCAAACAAAGCTAAGCGCTGCATCCCACCATGTGCATGGGTGTCGGGAAACGAGGAAGCCGGCGCTCAGTAGCAGCTGTGGGCGCTGGCGAGCGAGGTGAGCTGCTCTTTGTCACAGACTCCCTGTCAGGACGTCGTTTTCTGGTTGACTCTGGCTCCCAGAAGAGTTTAGTCCACCCTGTTGGACCTGAATTAGCAAGCCGAGGCAGTGGCCCACTGCTAACTGCTGCTAACGGTTCTCCCATTGGAACTTTTGGCACTAGACGGGCAACAGTTTCTTTCCATGGTCGTGAGTTCGAGTGGGACTTTGTTGTTGCCTCAGTGACTGTTCCTATTATCGGTGCAGATTTTTTATGTGCTCATGGACTGTTAGTAGATGTTGCTAACCGCAGACTTATTGACGCTGTAACTTTTGCAACTTTCCCATGTGTATCTGGGGGGGCTGGGCCGCTAACTCATGCTAATGTTTTAGTTTCAGGAGATGTTTTTCAAGGTTTGTTGGCAGAATTCCCCTCTCTAACTACACCTGCTTTTTCCTCTTCAGAAACTAAACACGGGGTCGAGCATTTCATCCCTACTACGGGACCGCCCGTTTTCGCACGTGCACGCCGCCTCGACGCTGTTAAACTGGCCATCGCTAAAGAGGAGTTTGGTACCATGGAGAGGTTGGGTATTGTTAGACGCTCTAACAGCCCGTGGGCCTCCCCCCTTCACATGGTACCAAAAGCAGACGGGTCGTGGCGCCCATGTGGCGATTTTCGCCGTTTAAATAACGTGACGACGCCTGATCGCTACCCCATTCCGCACATTCAGGACTTTTCTGTTCGGTTGTCGGGTGCTTCCATTTTTTCTAAGGTGGATCTGGTGCGCGGCTACCATCAAGTCCCAGTGCAGTCCAGCGATGTACCTAAAACTGCAGTAATCACCCCCTTTGGGCTTTTTGAGTTCCTCCGCATGCCGTTTGGACTAAAGGGGGCAGCACAGACTTTTCAAAGGCTGATGGACTCCGTGTTACGTGGCCTCGATTTTGTGTTTGTCTATCTGGACGACATTTTGGTGGCCAGCTCGTCAACCGAGGAGCACTTGTTGCACCTGAAAGAAATTTTTCAGCGCTTGGATGCACATGGCTTGATCATTAATCCGGTTAAGTGCCAGTTTGGTTTACCGGTGATCGATTTTTTAGGTCATCGAATTTCCGCGCAGGGTGCAGTTCCATTGCCTGCCAAGGTGCAGGCGGTGGCAGAGTTCCCACGTCCTCTGGTGGTTAAAAAGTTGCAGGAGTTTTTGGGCATGGTGAACTTTTACAACAGGTTCATTCCCAATGCAGCCCATCTCCTGCAGCCTCTCTACGAGGCCCTGCGCTCGAGGAAGGCGACTGACACAGTGGTTTGGACCCCGGACCGGATCACTGCTTTTGATGGTGCTAAGTCCGCGTTAGCTAGTGCGGCACTCCTAGCCCATCCAGATTCAGAGGCCCCGATTGCGTTGACAACTGATGCTTCGGATATAGCTGTGGGGGCCGTTGTAGAGCAACGCGTTGGCGACGCATGGCAGCCGTTGGCATTTTTCAGCCGTAAATTGCGGGACTGCGAGCGCAAGTACAGCGTTTTTGACCGCGAGTTGTTGGCGCTATTCTTAGCTACACGGCATTTTCGTTTTTTGCTGGAGGGTCGTTCATTTACGGCTTATGTGGACCACAAACCACTCACGTTTGCAATGTCTAAAGTTTCGGAGCCCTGGTCAGCACGTCAGCAACGGCACTTGGCGGCCATTTCAGAGTTTACAACGGACGTCCGCCATGTGGCTGGAAAATCCAACTCAGTGGCAGACTGTCTGTCACGGGTGCTCGTTTGTCCTGTGCTCCTCGGGGTAGATTTTTCTGCCATGGCCGCTGACCAACCGGGAGACGCTGATATAACTGCCCTTCGTGCCGGCGTTTCAGGGCTTAAGCTAGAGGAGGTCAAATTGGGAGAGGGCGGTCCTTTGATCCTGTGTGACGTTTCCACAGGCCGGACACGCCCAGTGGTTCCATCAGGTTGGCGCCGCCGCATTTTTGACTCTGTTCACTCTCTCTCGCACCCAGGTGTGCGCGCGTCTGTGAAACTAGTCAGCGCACGTTTTGTGTGGCCTGGTTTACGCAGAGAGGTGAGGAGTTGGGCAGCGGCTTGCGTGGCTTGTCAGCGTGCCAAGGTGCACCGGCACACTAAGGCACCACTGGAACCATTTCCCATTCCAGCCAAGCGTTTTGACCACGTGCATGTGGACTTAGTTGGTCCCCTGCCCCCATCACGGGGTTTCACACACCTGCTTACAGTGGTCGACCGCACAACCAGGTGGCCGGAGGTCGTTCCTCTTTCTTCCACAACTACCTCCGACGTGGCTGGTGCGTTCCTCTCCACTTGGGTTGCCCGTTTTGGTGTGCCCTCGGACATCACTTCAGACAGAGGTCCCCAGTTTATTTCAGGGCTCTGGTCCGAGATGGCGCGCTCCTTGGGGGTGCAGGTGCATCGCACTACCGCCTACCACCCTCAGGCTAACGGGTTGGTTGAACGTTTCCATCGGTCTCTTAAGGCGGCGTTACGTGCTGCGCTAACAGACGTTGGCTGGGTGGAGCGTTTGCCGTGGGTGCTGCTTGGGTTGCGATCAGCTCCTAAGGAGGACCTCAACGCTTCATCAGCCGAGTTGGTTTTTGGTCAGCCTGTACGAATCCCAGGGGAGTTTTTGTTAGACGCTGCCGCTCCACGGTTCCCCGAAGCGGTGGACCCCTATTCGCAGAGTGGTCTTTTGGTTCCGGGTCCTGTGCACCATTGTTTCCCGCAGGCGTTTGTGCCCACTGCACTCCAGTCTGCCCGTTTTGTTTTTGTGCGACGTGACGCCCACCGTTCGCCCCTCCAGCCTCCGTATGACGGGCCGTTTCGGGTGCTCGAAAGGGGCGCGAAAAGTTTTGTTTTAGACATGGGTGGGCGTAGAGAGCTGGTTACAGTGGACCGCCTGAAGCCAGCCTATGTGTTGGCTGATGATGAGGTGTTGCCGGCTCAGGTTCCTAGACGCGGCCGCCCTCCTGCTCGACCCCATCTTCCGTTTTCTCCCCCCAACTGTGTTCCTCCCCCTGTGGCACAAAATGTTGTTCCTGCACGGGTGCCAGCTGTTTCTCCGCCCCCGGGTCGACGCAGTCGGTTCGGCAGGTTGATTAGGGCCCCTGTGAGAGACTGATATGTTTTGTATTTGCCCTTCTGGGTGTTCGGGGGGGGGCTGTGTGGTGTGTTGGTGAGGTATGTGGCCTCATCTCTCTCTCACCCAGTAGGAGGAGCCAGCGAGGTGCTCCCCAGGTTTTACCAGGTGAAGAAGAAGAAGTGTTCGTGTGTTCATTCATTCATTCTGTAACTGGTTCTGATGCTCGAAGGATTAAAGGCAACTGCTTGCAGATCAGTTTGTTTCTCCTTCTTCACACGCTACAGTTTCACAAATATCACTATCCCCTTAAGATTATAACAACTCTCTTTTAACAACATTTAATTGGATATTTAAATGAGCCCTATACATAACTGATAAAATATTATAATCTACCAAATCATGGAACTTCAATAACTTATGTTGGTAAAACAATGTGCTTGATGGCTGGCTGAAATGCTTTCTAGTAATAATTCTTACAGCTCTTTTCTGTACAAAAAAAAATAGGATTTGTAATTGTTTTGCACGCTTTCCCCCAAACATCAATACAATAGATTAAATGTAGAACAATTATTGCGTTACACAACATATACAGAGCTTTATCATTTAATAACGCCCTTACTTTGTACATTACTGCAATAGACCCAAAAAAGCTAAGTCTGGTCCTCTGGACATTCAAAAAACAAAACAAAACAAAGCAAAAAAACTGTAGAAACGTTTCGTCTTTCGTCCGAAAGACTTCCTCAGTCTGAGAAGCTGTGTTCAGCTCAGTCTTATAAATAGCACCCTCCCACAGTGGATCAACCAGTTGGCTGATGACAGCCGAAACCAGCTGCTCACATGATCAAGGAGGACCATCAGCCTGACGATGGATCGTTAACACCCTGATGGTTGTTTGCTATTCACAGAGGGCTGAGTGATACTAGCAATAACAGCATTGTAAGTGGGGGACAGTTGAACCCGGAGGCCTCCACACACTGAACACAGCTTCTCAGACTGAGGAAGTCTTTCGGACGAAAGACGAAACGTTTCTACAGTTTTTTTGCTTTGTTTTGTTTTGTTTTTTGAATGTCCAGAGGACCAGACTTAGATTTTTTTTTTATTTTTCTACCTGGATAATTGAGCATGCATCAGGGTTTACTGCAATAGATTTAACTATTTTTATTCTTACATATTTATGTGATGTTTCTATATTAGCTTTTCCATCCATCCATCCATCCATTGTCTTCCGCTTATCCGGGGTCGGGTCGCGGGGGTAGCAGCCTAAGTAGGGAGGCCCAGACTTCCCTCTCCCCAGCCACTTGGAGCAGCTCCTCTGGGGGAATCCCAAGGCGTTCCCAGGCCAGCCGAGAAACATAGTCCCTCCAGCGTATCCTGGGTCTTCCTCTGGGTCTCCTCCCGGTGGGACATGCCCGGAACACCTCACCAGGGAGGCGTCCAGGAGGCATCCTAACCAGATGCCCGAGCCACCTCAACTGGCTCCTCTCGATGTTAGCTTTTCATCAATGATAATAGCCAAAAACTTCACCTCACTAACTCTACAAATCTCAACACCATTGACTCTAAATTGAACATTAACAGTTCTCTTTCTATTACTGAATATCATATACAGTAGTTAGTTTAATGATTTATTAAGTTCAAACCAAGTTTGCATTTTTACAAATTGTCTGTATCAACTCCAGCATCTGTTCTATATCTTTACCCAAACAGGAGTCCTGACACATTTACCAAGTTATTCACATATAAAATAAACAATTTTGGTCCAAGTACAGAACCTTGAGGAACTCCACATGTGATATTACAGAGGTCAGATCTTGCATCATTTATTAGTACAAACTGTTTCCTATCTTTCAAATAGCTAGATACCCACTGTAGTGCTAGTCCTTTTAAAACAAATCTTCAAGACAGTGCAACCAATGGAGAAATAAAATTTGTAGGGTGACAAAGGTACTTTTAAAAACTACTTTTGAACTACATTTCTACAGGAGAAGAGAAACTCCAGACAAGCTACAGTTTATGAGTTTAGTCATCATGTCTTTGTTGATTTGCATGCAAAATACAGGTCATAGTATTTTCATGAAACCTCATAGCTCTTACAAAATGAGTGCATTTACTGCAGAATGCCATCAGGACAACATTCATTATCAGGTGCTCTCCAGGAATCTGGGCTCTGGGTATTGAGTGGTTTTCACGCAGCCTCTTGGGCATCAACCTCTTCCTTATCTCCACCAGCTCTTACTGGCCCAACGTCTCTGTTAGTGATGTGAACTCATTTATTTCTCTTCCAGAGGATTCTGTTCATCGAAGAGCCAAAGGTGTTGCCGATAGCTTGATCCATCACATCTTTCCTTTTCTTTTTTCTTTCTTTGCATCAGTTAAAAAGATATCATTTGCATAATGCATTTTCAGTGCAACAAAGACGATTTCTCTTTGTGTCATCACCTCCTGCTTTGGTAGAAAGAGAATTCTATAAAGATGTTTTTTTTTTTTTATCATTATTCCTGCTTAAACTTTGAAACGTCTCACACACTAACCAGCTAAAATGATTCAAAGAAATGTTTCCTTCAGTTCTTAGAATTTGTTACATAAATCTGAACAATCCTATCTGTCAACTTTTATGAACTCCACATGAACCTTAGTTTTTTTGTTTTGTTTGTTTGTTTATTGTTTTTTACTTATTATGTTTATTTTATTAACAAATATTCACTCCCAGCTTTCCCACAGGTCAATCAGGAGGTTATTGTTGTAACAGTGTAACACTAAAATGCCCAAAATCACAGATTGCTGCAACTGACAGACACTAGGAAGATGTGAATGACTTCAAAAAGTGTGATTTAAATTTATCTACACTTTAAAGTCATTTCGAATTACAGCAAACTGTTTAAGCAATTCTGCCCAACATACACCAGTGGTTCAGGTTTTAGCAAGAGGCAAAAATAAGCTCTGCCCTCTGAATACTAAGACCAGTGCAAACCCTTCTTATATGAGGAGAAATCTAAAGCTGCACTGCTTCAGGAATGGTCAATAATACAAAATCCAATATTACATGATTTATGAGGCTGCATATGATGATACAATACAGCAATTTAACATAAGAAATGGGGATTTTGAGTATAATGTGATACAATTGAACATGATTACATTACTTATAGGTCAATAGTGCATGTCTGAGTAATAAAATTATTTAAAAAAAAAGGAAAAATGATCATTGTCGACCAATAAAGTTTGAAGAAGACTGCAGGCAGAGCTAAAATGAATTCCTGCTCTTCTCTCTCTCTCTCTTTGCTCTACTTCCACAAATATGGTGTGATGCGAAGTAAAAAAAATAAAGAAAAAAATAAAGAAAACTTTTCAATGTTATCCATCTTGCCATGAAACACCAGCCTACCAAAACATGCATTTTGTAATGACGTTTAAAAATGCAGATTTTTTTTTTTCACTCGTATGGATTTAAATATGATTACTGAAGGAAAACAAACAAAAAATAATAATAATAATAATTGGTCACAAGCATTTCTTAGCAAATTTGATGAACCTGGAGGCTGAAATACCACAGCTCGCTATTTGTTCTACCAAAACCATAATAATAAATAATATTGACCTAAACCTGAGCAGAACTGTCTTGCTGAAGCATCACACTGAGCATTCTGAAGAATTTGTTCCTAACTGAAGAAAAATCATTATGAATCTATTCAAACGTTTGTCTAATATACAGATATGAGATACGCTTATTATCAAATGTCCATCAGCTGTGAGTTCAGGTTACCATTGTGATGTTGGTGCCTGACTCAGACTGGAGAATCACGAAAAAAAAAAAAAAATTCTCACAGTGGTGCTGTATTCAGATAAACCCACACATTCAAAGATACCGCCATCCATGAGCACCACAAGATGTTCTCACACACATCTGTGACATAAACATACAGTTAAAAACAGCTTATGATGCAAAATATCTGCTGAATTAAAGACGTGCACTGGGTAAAATAAAATAAAACAATTCTTCGCACCTTTAGATGTAAAAACCACTGTACAAACAAAGTGTCAACTCTGACACAAAAAGTTGTTTTCATTTGTCCATCTAGTCCACTTCACCAATTCACTATTAACTGATGAATGATTGATATTTAAAACGTTAAAACAGGAAAAGTCATTCCTGTCTTAATGCCAGTTGGCATATGAAACACGCAACAAAAAATAATAGAAGCAAACGTTTCATTTGTCAGTCGAGAGGTGAAATAAACTTTGCACACATGCTGTTAGTGTTCACACCATCTGTTCGTGGAGCTTTAAACTGATTTAAATAAATAAAGACTGTCATAATTCATTCTTTTTTTTTAAAATTCAGTCAAGGTATCAGACTTTCTCCAGGAGACAAAGAAAAGGAATGAAATTTATCTTAACATTAAAAATAAATGAAAACAATGGGGAAATCCTTTTATTTTGATCACCAGCTGTCATCAAAGGCTAGAGGCTATGTGTGTGTGTGTGTGTGTGTGTGTGTGTGTGTGT
>JBBPBX010011485.1:15762-30486 GCA_038048925.1 Garcialebias charrua | reverse complement strand
TGTTTACACTCTGTTTTGTACTGTCAAGTTTTTGCTGCTTGCTCATTTCTTGTGTCTTCCACCAGTGCAGCAGAAAGTTAATACATTTAAGAAAATGTCACGAAATGTCCCAGGATATAATTTGAATCCTTGAAAAAAGGACCCTCTCCTTGAACAATTGCTCTTATTTTCTATTGTGCTTCTAATATATAATCTGACGGCAGCAAAAGTGGTCTGCGCTGAGAGGTACCCTCTTTAGTTCAAGTTCAAGGGTAACAAAGAACTGTCTCGCACCGTAATAAAACTTGACTCTGCTGCATTTGCTTTGCTGCTTGTGGTTCATTTTGAATTTCAGCTTTTGCTTCACTCTCATTACTTCCCATTCTTGTATGTGAGATTAAATAATTAATTTTCATTTTCCTTTAATGGGATGCAGGTTTGGGGCCTTGAATAAGTGTATGAAAAGTTTGTCAGGGAAAAAAATTTTCTCAATCGATTTTCAACTTGCGAGGAAAAAATGCACAGCTAATTCCTTTTGGATTCAGCTTTATGATAACAAATTACCCTAAGCTGTACTTCGAGTCATAAACAGAAGTCAACATGCTGCTCTGTGTGACAGAGAGCTATAGGTGGACTGAGAATTTGTATTCAAGTCCAAGTACTGTTACACTGCTTAAATTGTACTCAATTACAAGAAAAGTACTGGTGTTATAAAAATATGTAAGTAAAAGTACAAAGTACTCTTCTCAAAAACTACTCAGAGTATTAGTTACTTTTTAATAAATTGATGTTTTATTTTGTTGTCAATAGAAAACATTCAGTTTGATGTATATAACATTCAAAGAACATTTCTCAGATGCTTAGAAGCTCTGTCTTATTTTAGTACCAGACAAAGTGATGGCAGTGACAATATCTAAGATCTTTGCATACCTAGCCAAACTAATAACCCACACATGCAAACATGATATCATACAGGTAGTTGTAAAACCCTGTATACTGCAATTTGTTTTTTGAGATTAGATGCTGAAGTCTTGTAAGCTGCTATCACTGTAGAGATCAGACAAAGTGGACTCTGTCTCCTTTTCACCCCCTGTACATGAAACATTCCTCCAGGTATGGCCACAGGCACTTGTCCTCAGCCTTTACCTCATCATTTTCTCTGTTGACAAGGTTGTCCTCTTTCTTCATTTTGGCTTTTTCTCCAAATCTTTGGTCCATAAATGACTCTCTACTCTACGGAGTTGTCCTTTGCTTACGTCATAGGTAATTGGCGCGTTTGCGATCTGAGAGCTGTATTGGCTAGAAAGATACAGATGAACGGTTTGAATATTAATTCAAATTGTGGCCGTGCTCAGTAGCAACTTCTGGTTTTAAAAGTAGCAAAGTAAATTACATGGTCTACAAAGCTGGGCACCGCTAATTAAAAAATTAGTTCCACAATTTCTAAAACGCTTATTAATTTTTTTAGGTCCACAATTTCAAAAGCACAAATGTCTTATGAAAATTAGGGGAAGCTAATCTAATCCGCTATTTATATATTTCTATATTATATATATATATATATATATATTTATATATATTATATATATATATATATATATTTATATATAGCCGGCAGCGTTATCAATATTTGCACTACACTGCCAACTGAAAAGTAACAAAAATGATCCTAAAAGGATGAAATTACAAAAATCAAAGGATTTATTTAATACTTTACGTACATATATTCTATTCGGCCACGAAATTAACAAAAAATAGAATGATCTTTTAATCCCTAAAACCACGTTTAAATCTCAAATACACGGGTGTGTCGCCACCGCATTTATACATGAAAGTAACCCAAATACATGAAACTAACGACTCGCCGTCGAATGGTCGACACAAAACGCACAATAAAATCATCCGGCCACGTTAATTTGGCTTGAAACAGCGGGGTTCTCTACGGATTTATCCATTAGTAACCCAGCACTACCAATAGGCAGACACAGAGTTAGCGTCTATAGGTAGTCAACAGATTTAATGAAAAGTAACTAAAATACATAAAAATAACGACTCACCGTCAAATGGTCGACACAAAACCCTCAATAAACTCCTCCGGCCGCGTTAATTTGGCTTGAAACAGCGGGGTTCTCTACGGATTTATCCAAGTACCCAGCACAAACAGTAGCCACAGAATTAGCCCCCGAGTTCACCTCTGAGTGACCCGGAAGATGTCAAGATGGAATAGTCCATTTTTAGTAGGGGGATAAAGAAATCGACCGTTTTTTTATTGCGTATTTAATGATCGTTTTCATCGTAACTATAATTATTTTTATGTTAAATGTACATTAACAAGCAGGATCAATGTTAGTGATGTAGGTGACTGCACGGGGCGAGGCGGGGCCGGGGCCACTGCTGAAATGGGACCCCCAGGCATTTACCTACATGGTAGATCCGAGTCTGTTCTCAGCTCTGCCCCCCTCCCCCTCACACCCTTCCTCCTCTCTGCTGTTTACGGTGGGGAAAAAGGTAAAACAAGCAGCATAAGAGCTTGTAAATAAGTTTATTGGTTTTTACTGATAGATAATTAGTTATTAGCGGTACTGCATTTTAAATAAAAATAGCACAAATCCGCTTATGAATTATAAAAGTTAGTCAATTCACAAAAACGCTGACAAAACGCTGACATTCACTAAACTCTCTGTCATGTGTTCATTCAGTTTGCACTACTTCTCATATTTGCACTAATGTTTGTATTACATTACTGCCTATAGTCATACTACTGTTTACATTCACTGTTTACATTTATTAATACTGTTTACATTTATTACTACTGCTTTACATTTATTACTACTGTTTACATTTACACTACTTTTATCTATACTACTGCAGATACATATACAGCATTCTCTGACTAGCCTTATCTAAGGATGCCAAATGTGCCTTATGTGCCTCACTGCATATGCCACTTTGCCTATATACCAACATCAAATACCTCATACATATACTGTGTACATTAACTTATATGCTGCTGTGCCACTCTTTGCAAATGTCAATGCTAGAACCTTCAGTTTATTTTATAGATATACTTTTTATACTACTATGCAAAAACTCAGGACAGTATTACACTTTTATTATTTCATTTTATGCTTATGTTCATTGGGTGTTTGGTGTTTTAGGGGTGTTTGGTGTTTCAGTGTTGGTGTAAATTTTCATACTTTTATACTATTATGAAAAAACTCAGGACAGTGTTACACTTTTTACTATTTTATGCTTATGTGTATTAAATGTTTTAGTGTTTAGTGTTTAGATGGTTACTGTTGCACCGAGGGACTGAGAGAAATGCAATTTCGGTCCTGTGTATGTCCTGTACATATTGCAGTTCTGACAATAAAGTTGACTTTGACTTTGACTTTGACTTTGAAAAAGTTTAGGTCCACTGTAAGCGGATTAGCGCTTTAGCGCTACCTAGCGTTCATTTGCCCACCACTGATGGTCTAAATTGTACTTGCGTATGAGTAAAATTACACACTTGAAAGAATTACTCGTAAAAACACAAGTACCCAAAAAATCTACTTAATTACTGTAATGTGAGTTTTTGTAATTTGTTATGTCCACCCCTGCAGAGATCACCAGGTACACCAAGAAACATATTTTGAATTTTTGAAGTGTTGATTTTTTTATTATTTTTTTACTCTATTTTAAAATAGCGTACTGGAGACATATTGGACAAAATAAGATTGGAAAAGCAGATATAGCATAAGAGGCTACATCATTCAAATTGTTAACAGCTCTTGTTTATCATATTTAACCAGATCATGTTGTAGCATCTGTGAAGTTTGTGCTCATCTTAACATTCATCCACAATAAAAATGTGATTCTCTGTAGCTTCTTCACACCAGTTGTCAGTAAAATATTGACATAAAATGTGTGTCATTTTTGTCAAGTTTGTCTAGAGTTTTAACCAGAGTTTGTTTCTTCAGGGACCACAAAGACAGACTTGGGACATAACAATGTAAGTGTTTTTATTGGTGAGTGATGAATGGGGCCAGGAGGATCTGCAGGACAAGGGATAAGGTAAGCTTCTGGCTCTAAATGGTCTCTACAGGTGGTTAGATAGAAGGTTTATGGCTCTTGCTTTTAGCTGTTTCTTCCCAGATTTGAGAGAGGTTGGAAAATTTTAGTTCCAGTATGCAGCGAGAGACTACCAGGGGGTAAGTGTACACAATAATGAAGAGTGACGAGTGGGATCAGAAATGAATGTAGAGAGCAGTAATGTCCAAATACTTATTGCAGGAGGTGAGGGGATAAGGTGTAACTAGGAGGACACAGGGAACCAATCACAGGTGATGGCAGACTCAAGATTCAGTAAATGTTCTCAAATGGTAACTGCAAAAAACTAAAGGAACAGTTTTAGTACTTACTAGGAAAAAATACTGAGGTTGCTCAGTATTAAGGCTAAAAATCACCCAAGTTGATTAAGTGCTCAGGCGGAGGGTTGTGGAAGGTCCTCTGCTTACATGCAGTCCCGGCCAGCTGTACTTGATGAGTAGTGGTAGAAGCAGGAACTGAAATCCTCACAGACACAGCCTCTATTGATGGTTTTAAATATCCAAAACTTGAGTAAAGCCATTCTTTCAGAGTGTACATCATGAATTGTGGAGTAATACAGTAAGCAAAGGGCAACATAGTTTTGCCTGTGTATGTGAGCATGTGTGTTTATAGCATTAACAAAATATTTCACCAGCCACTGGAAAGTTTATAACTCTCAGAAATTAATCAGTAGATGCACATCTAGTTCGAGTCAACACCATTTAAAGTTGAGTTGAGCAAAATTAGTGAACACAAAAAATGGCTAAAACTGGCAGTTGTACAAAATGTGGCTATATTTGGTGTGCAAGTAGCTGAGGAAATTTTAGTTAAAAAGTCTGACATGAAAGGCAGTGAGAGATGTGCATTCCTTTAAAAAATACTTGGACTTTCATTTTGACTTCTTAAAATTGCAGAGATGTATTAAAGTTCATTGAGAGAAAACGAAACGCTTTCGCTCGTGTACTCCAAGCAAAAAGATTAAACAGAGTCATGATTGCGTAAACTAGTGAAGGCCAGAGTTTAATGAAAGTAAACAGACTTTCTGT
This sequence comes from Garcialebias charrua, assembly GCA_038048925.1. Taxonomy (NCBI): domain Eukaryota; kingdom Metazoa; phylum Chordata; class Actinopteri; order Cyprinodontiformes; family Rivulidae; genus Garcialebias; species Garcialebias charrua. The sequence continues at coordinate 25,390 of JBBPBX010011485.1, read as the reverse complement.
GAACTCCGAAGCATATTTGGAACATATTCAGTTGAGTACCAAGCAGAGCCGTAATTGTTTTTTTCTGCTTGCTCTTTTATGGGGAAGCTGAAGTGGACATTATTACTAACTGCACTGCAGGCAATCATGCTCATGCGTCCGTGCTGGATGATGATGTTTCCCCGGAGAACGAGCAATAGTAAAAAATGTCTGTGTTTAGAAGCAGTCACAATAAAAGCTTTTTAAATGGAAACACGTAAAAACTGTGTTTGATTCTATTATCTGTCCACTTAGATCTCGGAGGAGTGGAACAGATCGATAATCATAGACAGTTCCTTTTATGTCTCCTTTCCTTTATATATCACAAAGTGTCTGTGTGAAACGACTTTTTCAAAAGCTTTCTTTCATGGATCATTCTTATCACAGTTTGTGAATTTCTCTCAACGTACTTCATTTGAATGTGCAAACTGTTATTACATAATTATTAATGTGATTGTAAACAATCGAATACTGAACTAAGTATGTGAATGTGAGGATAAATGCAGTAAGGACAAAATGTTGCACAGACAGGTGTTTGGTGCCAGATTAGGTTTATCTTTATGCATTCATGTGAGTTCATTTCTTTAAGTATTCAATAAACCTAAATATAGCATGGCTTGATGTTTCATGCTGATCTATACTATGACTTGCTTCATATAATTTTATCATGTTTTATATATCCATATACTGCATTTTTGACTTATAAGTCACATTTTGTTTGCATAATTTACTTGCTCTGTGACTTATATGCCGAAGAAACATATTTATAGATTTTTTTTCCTATATTTATAACCCAATTTTTGGCTGAGATATGACCGTTTTCATTCATTCTGACTGAAATATTGAACACTACCATTTCAGCCACTAGATGTCACCAGAGTAGTATGGCATGCCTTTTGTGTTAAGTACCGGTAGTAGGTAAAAATGGCTATTAATGATAATAATCAGCTTGCCATAGATGCCACCTTACTCCAGCTCACCTGGAGCAACAGTCAAATCAGCTTCATTCCACTGCACCGCCCCAGCAAAATGCTGCTGATTTGACCACTGAAGTGCATTTTTTTTAAGTAAAACTTCAACTCACTCACTTTTACTATAATGTCAAGCAAACAAATAATTGTTTTAGGTGCTTAGCTTGTCAAATTTGCACAGCAACTCATCCTGTGCACGTGCTTACTTCAGCGTACTGTATTGGCTTTTGAAACACAGTTGATTTGACTGTCAAAGTGCATTTATTAAGCAAAAGTTAGACCGAGACACTCCTTTAATATAATTTCGAGCAAACACATAATAGTTTTTAAGCATTAATCTTGGTCCCCCAGTGCACACTCTTGCGGCAGCCATTTGGCAGCCAATCGATTTTTGGCACAACACCGGCCCACATTTCCGGGTAGTCGGCAATGACGCGTGACAAACTCGACGTGTCAGCGGTGCCTTATAATAGATGTGACGTATACAGAGAAGCAACGTATTTGAGATTTTTATTAATGAAAAGTGCATTATAAATTGAATTCATTATTATTATTATTATTATTATTATTATTATTATTATTATTATTATTATTATTATTATTATTATTATTAAGCAACGTATTTATGGATTTTTCCACTTTATTAGACATATTTTTACTGTTACGATTTATAGGGCGGAGCGATGTTTATGGCAGAAAACGCGCTACTTATAGGAATAGTTACATTTTGTATTGGTTTGTATTGGTTTCTTGTTAAATTTAACTATTTTAAGTGTAAGTTTTGGTTTGCTCTTTGTTTCTTGAATTGTCGTTTCATAATCTTTTGTTCATTCATCTTACAATACATTTAAGTGTATGTATTTCAACAGTATCCAAAGGAACTGGATGACCTTTAAAGACTATAAAGCTCCACCTTACTAAAACATAATTTCTTCTTGAAATCCTCTTAGATGAATTTGGCGGGAAGCAAAAGTCTGACTGATGCTGGAGCTTGATTAAGGGTTTAGTGCCGAGATTTTAGTCAATAGACAGGAACACTGAGGCCAAGGCCAATTAAATGCATGGACCCATTATATTGGAACTGATTGCATCTGCAGCACAGCTCACACTCGACAAAGGCAGCAGTGATCAATATAGAGCCTCTCAAAATGGATGGGCTCAAGATTGTAGATTTTGAGGCAGAAATAAGAAGACAGAAGAAATCCTTTAATTAGCTTTGATCTCAACTCTCTGCTTTGAGATGGGGGCTTTATAGATTTAAAAAACAAATGACTAAAAAAGATGAGCAGTATGCAAGAATATTTGACAGACTTGTTTTATTTTGAAAGCATAAATATATCTGAGCAGTAATGCAACACCATCGGAAGACTAATATCTTGACAACTCAAGTGTCAAAATTAATACTTCATTTGCTGCTTAAAACATTCATTAAGGCTACTTTAAATCTGTCATCTGAACCTAGAGATTTTCACGGACTGTTAGACTTGTCCTTGGTTATGACCCTTTTTTTTCTACTGTTCTGATCTGATGGATATCTTCAGCTTTTTATGTATGTTTTACAATATATTTGTGCAAACTGGAGCATTAGAGACAACATTCTGTTTGAGCTGCAACTCTTCTTATTAAAGTGCATGATGTGGAAGCAAATATTGTCTCATCAGAATGCTTGCTTGCACATGTAATACATAGGCAACGTGAACCATGCAATTAATTACATATCTTCTATGCACTGTTTACCAATTCAGGTTTTGTAATTGTGTTTGTCAATGAAAGACCAGTCTCTGAATGTGTTGTGAGAAATATATTATTGTATACAGCAAATTGTAGGTGCAGTAGTCCCTCTTCACGGTTCAACTTTTGTGGACTCACTCTTTTGCGGTTTTTCAATGATTGCCAACTTTAATGTTTCTCACGTGATTGGGCCGGTACAGATAAAAAGTTTACGAGTTTTCTTTCAATAAGCCTATACTGCATCCCCAGCCAAAAAAACTCCATAACCCAGAAGCCAACAGTGCTTCTAGCCACTGCTTTCTGCCGAAATTGAGGGAAAGGTTTGTTCCGATCCTAACCTAACTAAAAAGTTTGGTCCTTATAGTGACTTCAGAACTCAGTGGATGCAAAAAGCTGGATCAGAACTACTTCCAGCATCATTTGTCAATCTGAGTGCTGCTTGCTGGCCCAGGTAGCCTCTTACGTGGGGAGTCATTGCTCGGAGGTCCGATGCCTTCTCTGGAGCTCACAGACTTTTTTCATCCAGATCATTCGGGATTATTTGGACTCGATCAGGACCATTGTATGGTTTTATGCAGGTGGCTGTCTGAAGGTCCGGCTCTCTCCAAATGTGTCTGGTGCTCAACGGCTGCAGAGAGCTGATCAGAACCCGACCAGAACTGGGCCAAGGCTGGTGAGTACCCATATAAAATTTTGCAGTAGCTACTTTGCCGTACTTATACGTACTTATACGTATGTCGTTAAAAGTACATAGGTTTGAGCTTAGAACATTACAAGAGTGTTGGACGGGTTTATAAAACCTATACAGTATATATAATGTTTCTACTTGATGGTTTTTCACTTATAGGTGTCTGGAATGTAACCCGCATGATAATCGAGGGACTACTGTAATGATTAAATGAGGAGTTCACATAAATGTAAAAGTGTGTCAGGAAAAGTATAGATTTAAGTGGTGTTTTATCAAAAGATCTCTTGTTTTTATAATTAAGTCTTTCTCAACATTTTTAATTGGTATTTGCTTAAACTTGATGCTTTATGTACAATAATGAGTATGGGTTCAACAATAATGAGTATGGGTTCAATAAAGAAAATAAGATTGAATGTAGATGCAGTGGTCCACCAAAGAAACCCAACTACAGTAATCTGAAAGGCACATCTTTACTAATGTAATCTGAAAAATCATGAAAGGTCCCACAAGTCAGAACTAGTAAAAACCTGTGGGATCCAAACATACACATTTACTCTTTGGAGAAGTCTGCTTAGAAGTGGCCTTCATGTAAAAATTCAGCCAAAAAGTCAAGCTTTCACTGTGGAAACTGGTAAAGTGACTTAACATAAAGACATAGACATGAGGTGAAAAGGAGTTAAAATTTGAAATAATTAATGTAGTAGAAAGCCGTTTGATTGGATCAAGATTGGACTACAATAATAAGCTTTTACTGCACGGTTCCTTAGAAAATTGAAGCTTTTTTCCCCCCTCCCAAATAGAGGTGGGATTTTATTACAATTTTTCAAAGTCAGGGAAAATCAAGCTAAAAATCATCACATAAAACCATCAAAGATGTTTGAATGGCCACAAATTAATTCTGCAGAATCCAAACATGTCATTAAACATGTCATCTGCTGGTCCTGATGGTATTTCTGCCTTTCTTTTAAAAACCTGTGCTGAGGAGCTCACTCCAGTCTGGTGCCCTATTTTTCAGCAATCACTTGACCAACATACGGTTCCTTCTTTTTGGAAGAAGTCAATTATTATTCCGATCCCCAAGAAATCAAGTCCATCTGAGAATAATGACTATAGACCAGTGGCACTAACATCAATAGTTATGAAGTGTTTTGAGAAATATGTTGCGTCCCTGTTGAAATCAGAGATAAACCCTGGTCTTGATCCTTTCCAGTTTGCTTACAGACAGAGACGGGGTACAGATGATGCTATTAATGGCATCACACACCTAACTCTTAAACATCTTGAAAACCCAAAGGCCTACGCCCGTCTTCTGTTTATAGATTTTAGCTCTGCTTTTAATACCGTACAGCCTCACCTGCTTCTTAAGAAATTACAGCAGATGAATCTTAACCCTCTTCTTATTAAATGGTTTTATTCTTTTTTAACAAAAAGATCACAGCTTGTCAGAGTCAATAAAACCTTATCAGAGCCAAGGTCCATCAGCACTGGGGTTCCCCAGGGCTGCGTTACCTCTCCTGTCCTCTTCACCATTTACACAAATGATTGCATCAGCAGCTGCCCCGGGAATTATGTTTTTAAATTCTCTGATGACACTGCTATTCTCAGCTTGCTGCATGAGGATATGGACTCCTCATCTTATTTTAATGAGGTTCAATCATTTGTTCAATGGTGTGATGACCACCACCTTATTATTAATGCCAAGAAAACAGAAGAGATGCTGATTGACCCCAAGTCTTTGGGTGACAATCTCCCACTTTTTATTCACAACCAGAAAATAAACCAGGTCTGTTCTTACAGATATCTGGGTGTCCACCTAGATAATCTGTTCAAGTGGGAAATTCATGTTAACATGTTGTGCTCCCGTCTACAGCAGAGACTGTACTTTTTACGCAGACTCAGAGTCTTTGGGGTTAACAAGAAGCTCATGTTTTTATTCTATCAGGCCGTACTGGAAAGCATCATCAGGTTTGGGATGTCAGCGTGGTATGGCAATCTTTCTGTGCAACTTAAATCTAAACTTCATCGTATGGTACAAACTGCAATGAAGGTGATAGGAAGAACTGATAACTTCTCCCTGCAGTCTATCTATGATGAGTCTGTCCTCAGACTAGCACGGAGGGTACTGTCTGACCCCGCTCACATCCTGAACTCACAATACGAACTGTTACCATCTGGCAAACGGTTTAGAGTCCCTGCTTTTAGACTTAACCGATTTAAAAATTCTTTTATCCCCACATCGATCAGATTGTTAAATAAAGTAGGTATATAGTAAGTTTTCCATGATGCTGCTGATGCTCTGGTCTGATTGTTGTTTCATTTACTGCTGGATGTATGTGGGAATGTGCAAAATGTGTTTTTATTGAGCATTGAATGGTCTTATTGAGCAATGTGTGTTTTTAAAAGCAATGTGTTTTTAACTGAGCAATAGGTTTTTATTTTATATGCTTTTAAATTGTTTTGTGTTCATGTGACTGTATTGTTGGTAGAAGTGTTGTTTGGCGTACGATGTCCAAGACAAATTTCCCCTTGGGGACAATAAAGTATATATCTATCTATCTATCTATCTTAAGGGTTTGTCTTTAGCACAACGAAGAACACCAACTCCTGGAAATTATTTGAAGTAGAAATTGCAGGAAATGTCTTTGTTTGTCCTTTTTTTCTGTAGATAAGATAAGAGGATGGTTTATCCTGGCCCCTTGGAAAGTCACAGTGACATCCACACACAGCCTTTAACTTAAAGTATAAAATACGTAAAAACGTAAGTGTTCACTGCAAGTTATAAAAACGAAAACCTCTAGACGAAGGCGAATCTCTGTTACAACGTATTCTGAAATACCAGCAGCACCATCCTTACCTTTGCATAAATTAATTCATATAAAAGTGTGCAAGGTGGCGAAAAACTAAGCCAGAGCTCATTTTATGTCTTACACAAGGTTCACACACATTATTATTCAAACTTTATTTAAGTCACATTTCTATTATTATTTTTTTCATAGTTTGTGTAAAAAATTAGTATACATGTTTATGTTTATGTTTATTAAATGTGTTCTTTTTTTTTTTACAAAATGATAACGTACAAAATATAAAAAAATGAAAGGTAGCAGAAAGAAGAATAAATCTTATTATATCTGCCCTTTTTTTCAAACAATCAGATTAAACAATAATAATCTTCCACCAACAGTACAAAATGACTAACTCTTTCTAATTTTCTAACTAATACAATACACATTACATCATTTCATTTTTTTTTTACAAATTCATTTTGATCATTTTCTTAAATGTAAACATTGACTTGGCATTTTTAACTACATTCTCCAAGCCATTCCATAATCTAATTCCCTGGATTGAGGTAGAACGTCCCTTCAAACTAGTTCTGAATTGTGGTTTTACAAACATCTCTGTTCCCTTAAGGTTATAACAACTTTGTCTTTTAACAAAATGCATTTGGATATTTAAAGGTCAAGCGTTATTCTGAGCCCTATACATAACTGATAAAATATTATAATCTACCAAATCATGGAACTTCAATAACTTGTAAATGTGTAAATAACATGTAAATATAAAAAGAAGAGAAACGAGCAGAAAATTGTATCCCATATCAGTCATACTTAGATTACTTAAGAAAGCTAAAATCGCTCTCTATTTTTTTTTTATCTGACATGCGCCTATAACTGTATTTTTTTAAATAACATGTTCTTTTTCTAAGAGGAAAATATATAGTTTATTTGAAAGGAAAAATATATCTCCAAACTTTATTGTCAACGCACTACTACTATTGACTACTTTTATTATTGTGCTATCAGGGACAAAAGACTCTTACATCTCAAAAGTTAGATGGACATTTTTATTTTCAAGACATGAAAATGATACGAACTTTATTTTTTTATTCTTTTATTGTTCACAATCATGACCCAATCAGATAAAAAATAAACATAAAATGAACGAATTGATGAAATTATTCTTTAAAAAAAATCTATGGTTAATTTTGAGATTTTTTTATTTTTATATTTTTTACTGTAAGACACTAAAGTAAATGGATTCTGCAACATGTTCTAATTGTAGATCACTTAGCTTTATTTCATTGTTTGTCTTTAATTCTGTATCTGTGTTGATGAAGGTGGAGATCCCCACCTTGTTAGATTTAATAGAATGTCGAGCTGGACAGAAACAGACATCCCTCTTTCCCACAGCAAACGTGTTTCCTTCCTCAGTGCAGACAGGAGTAATTTCTATAAGAGTGCCTTCAGGACCTTTCAGAGACACGTCTCATCCACTCCTCCTTTAGCAACATGGCCAAAGCACTACTGTATTCTTCTTTGCCCTTCACCTGTCTGCTGCTTGACCATGCAGGCAGACTGTAGTGCTGGTGATTCAAGGCCTCGATCTGAAGTGGGTCTAGCTTCACAATCTGCTGTGACTGAGATTTTTTTTTTTGTGATGGAATCTCAAGTATACAAAATAATTATTTTATGTTTCCATCTCAGCAGCCTTAAATGCTAATGATTCAAAAGACAACATATTCAGGGGATAAGCTGAATGATCAGTTAAACTCACTAAAAATGCTGATGAGGGGAGAAACAATATTTAGAGTTTCCTCTCTTTAAAAAAAGGGGTTAGACTATCTCTTAATTGGATTATTCATGTATAAAAATATGGGCTCATGGTTGAGAGAGGCCCTTGAGAACATGTTGAAATGATAAGATCCATTAAAAATAAAAAAAGGTTAGTTGAGCTAATTGATGCTTTTAATGTTGAATGTTTATTTTATGTTTCAGTGCTGAAAACTCAGGGATAACATTTGTTGTCGTACCATTCACAACTTTTCCCAAAAAGTTAACTAGACCCTTAGTTGCTTCAGAATAATCTTTATTTGTCATTTTAGATTTATTTGAAGAGCATTAATCTAGTCTGTTTCTATTTTCCCCCCTTTTGTTGCACTTTACTGGTATTTTCATTCTTGTTTTATTTTATTTTGTGACTCTTTTTTATTGTTGTATTTCACATGAGGAGATTGAGGACAAGTGTGTTGTTTGTAATTGGGGGAAAAAATGGATAACTCTCTTTTATTGCTTTTTATTTACCTGTCTCTTTCTTTCCTTTTTCTATTCGTTGACAGCCTGCCGTTCGTCATACTTCCAGAAAACTCGGCAGCCACAGTGGAGCATGAAGTGGCAAATGGGAACTCACAAGAGAACATTAAAGAACATTCCATAAGAATGCATGTATCACCAAATGACAGCAGTCAACATAACTTTTTTCTTTGAGAGAGGCCCTTGAGAACATTCTAAATCCAGTTGGATCTAAAGTTTTGAATTCACAGTTTCTTATGATTGCAGCATTGCAGAACAGTGTGGGGGTAATAAAAAGAGAAGACTGACTTGATGAGCTCAGCATGTATCAGGTGTGTTACAACTGTAATCATAAGTTTTGTGTGTGCATGTGTGAAAGTGCTAATTATTGTCCAGGTGCATTGCTGTGATTGGAGGAAGACACCAAGGAGTTAAACGGGGGTTGGCTGCCTGATGAGAGGAGCTGCATAAGAGGAGCTGCGGAGGTGGTGACTGCTTCCATTCACTCTGTTCTTCACAACCAGCCACAGCTTCTGTCACTCGTTCATGTCAGATCAGTTAGTTGGAAATAGTTGTGAGGATTTTGTAGGGGAGAGCTTCCACTTTATTTTTAAGACCTTTACTACTGTTTTTTGTTAGCTTAGTAAGGTTAGAGACAGACCTGTGTTTTGTTGTTGTGGTTTTTTTTTATTTTTTTTTATTTGGTAATAAGAGAAAATTGTGGGGATTTGTTTTTGTCATGGGCTCACCCTGAAACTGATAAGACTCAAATGTCAACAATTTTCACTATTGTAAATAAAATAACTGTTCTAACATATACCGGTACCCTCGAATCTGTGGCTTCTTGAGGAATTGCCCATATGTAATTATATTCTGGCAGCTGTTGTCACGCCGGGTTGTAGCAAGATGTTTTGTTTATTCACATAATTTTATTTTACAAACATTTAGTCTGCTTTTAGATTTAGATTTAAAATTTTCAACCATATCAAAAAATACATTTAACAAAATACTTCATATCATTTGATGAAGCTACGGTAATCATGTGTGATGATGAGGAAAGAGGGTCTAGTTGGCTGAAAACTTCAAGTGTTCAACCGTCAACAAAAACTTATCACTTTGACCCACATGGCTGTATATGTATATATATATAT
>JBBPBX010011484.1:19853-55821 GCA_038048925.1 Garcialebias charrua | reverse complement strand
ATGTATGTATATATATATGTATATATATATGTATGTATATATATATATATGTATATATATATGTATATATATATAATATATATATAATATATATGTATACACATATATATATACATGTACATGTGCAGCCTGAAACCATCTGGCTCCCCCTTCGATGTGGTCCCCCCTCGGCTTCTAAAGGAGGTTTTTCACACTCTAGGTCCCTCCATTCTCTCTATTGTTAATAGCAGTCTATCCTCGGGTGTGGTGCCAAAATCATTAAAACATGCTGCTGTTCAACCCCTCCTGAAAAAACCAAACCTCGACCCGTCAGTATTATCCAATTTCAGGCCTGTCTCCAGACTCCCATTTGTTTCTAAACTTCTAGAGAAAATAGTTGAGTCCCAACTAAAGTGCTTCCTGGAGGATCACGCTATCCCCGAGCTATTCCAGTCTGGCTTCAAATCCCTCCACAGCACTGAGACTGCCCTACTGAAGGTTTTTAACGACATCTTCCTATCCACAGATACTGGTGACTCTGTGCTGCTTGTCCTATTGGACCTCACATCCGCTTTCGACACCATCGACCATGAGATCCTCATTGCTAGGTTGGAGCAGTGGGTGGGCATCTCAGGATCAGCCCTAAACTGGTTCAGATCCTACCTCTCTGACAGATCCTTTTGTGTTTCCATCAACGATTTTACTTCTGCAGTGGCGGCTCTTAAATGGGGGGTTCCGCAGGGGTCCATCCTGGGTCCTCTCTTGTTCTCCTTATACCTGCTGCCACTCGGTGCTATTTTCCGGAAACACAATATACCCTTCCACTTCTACGCTGATGACTGTCAAATTTACTTCCCCCTAAGACAAAATGGTACAGGCTCTATTCAACCTCTGCTCGACTGCCTGGCTGACATCAGGGACTGGATGGCTTTAAATTTCTTAAGCTTCAACGATAAGAAGTCTGAAGCCATATTGTTCCTTCCCAATGACACAACCTCAAACCACTGCATTGACCTGTCTGCTCTACCCCTGTCCGAAAAACAAAAAGTCACAAATCTGGGAGTGATAATGGATCCTTCCATGAAACTCAACAGTCATGTAAACATGATTGTCAAATCCTGTTTTTTCCAGCTGAGGCGTCTGTCTAAGCTGAAGCCCATATTATCAAAAAGCACCTGGAGACAGTGATTCACGCATTCATTACATCTAGGCTTGATTACTGCAATTCCCTTCTGTTTGGCGTCAGTCAAGCCACCATTGCACGATTACAACTGGTTCAGAACGCAGCTGCCCGATTTTTAACCAGCACACGCAAAAGAGAGCACATTACACCAGTCTTGGCCTCCCTTCACTGGCTACCGGTTCATCTTCGAATCCAATTCAAAATTCTCATGTATGTCTACAAATCGCTGAACAGTCTCGCCCCCGCCTATCTCTCGGATCTGATACACCCATATGTCCCTCCACGTGCTTTGAGGTCAGAGGATCAGGTACTCTTAATAGTTCCAGAAACTCGCCTTAAGCGCAGGGGTGACAGGGCTTTCTCTGTAGCAGGCCCAAGACTCTGGAACGAGTTACCGCTGCTCATCAAACAGGCCCCCTCCCTCTCGGTTTTCAAATCCCGGTTAAAAACTCACTACTACTCCATTGCTTTCAATGCCAGCTGATTTGTATTGGATCGTTTTATTTATGATCTGCAATGTTTTTATGTTTTTCGTGTTGTACTTCATTGTCTGTGTTGCCTGTTGCGTGTTTGTTTGTCCAGCACTTTGGTGTGGACTTGTTCCTGTTTAAAGTGCTTTATAAATAAAATGGTATGGTATGGTATGGTATATATATATATATATATATATATATATACATACCTTACTCTACATACACACCTGCCTCCACCCTCATCTGCCCCACTTTGGGCCCTTGAGCAAGGCCCTTAACCCACACCATCTGCTCCCCCGGGAACCCTAGATAACAGCACTCTGCTTCACACAGAGGGCTGTGGTAGCTCGGTGGTCTGTAGTTGTTTCAGGAAAGGCATCCGGCGTAAAATCAATTGCCAAGTCTTCGTGCGACTAGTTCGCTGTGGTGACCCCTAACTAAGGGAGAAGCCGAAAGAAGAAGAAAAAGTGTACCGATATACTGTATATATACATATTTACATACTGTATATATACATACATATTCATATATATATATATATGTATATATGTATATACAGTGTATATGACACATTTTTTAAAATCATTTTGTGTTTGTTTGATTTGTTTCCTTTGTTGTTGTTTTTGATGTGATTCAGTTTTTCCCAGTGTCCCCAGTGCCATCAGTTCACTCGTCCTCAGTTCCTGCTCGTCAACTTTTGCCCCACCCATTCTCACCTTTTTCCAGTTGTCATTATGCCCAGGTGTCTCCCTGAGTCCATCAAGTCCTTCAGCATTCCCCATCTCATTCAGTCTGGCATTGCATGTGTCTTGCCATGTCCAATTCTCCTACCTGTCTCCTCAAGTTAATTTTGTTTTCTTCTTGCTGCCACATCACCCTTTTTGTTTTGTCATAAAAAGTTCAATTTTTTTACTCCATCTCCTCGAGGCAGTCTGTATTCTTGGGTCCTATCTCTACAAACCATGACAATCATGAAGCAGAGAACAGATTCAATCAGAACGTAAATGTTTGATTTACATTTACAACTGGCTCTACCCAATTCAAGATGGCGGTGACAATAAATCAATCAGTCAACTGAAAAATGACTCCATCCCTGCCCATTTTATATTGAGCTCTGTGTGGTAGTAGCCGAGAGTCCTCTCTTTCACATACTCTGCAAACAGATCACAAGATATTTATTTAAATCTTCGGCTACTATTTGTACTTTCAGGCTTGGATGATTCGTTCATGGACACTTGAACAGATTGAGGAGTCAACCCATCAAGGAGACATATTTTCTCAGCACCACCTTTCATCAGCTGAAAAAAATAAAGCAATCAAGATTCAGGGTCAACAGAAGGAGTCACATGAAACCCCCAGAAGACTTGATGGATGGACCTGGACTTCTACTTGTTCTGCATTGCCAGTGAGGATAAAGGGAAATTGTACTTCAGCCAAATCTGACTAAAAGATGATTTAATTTTATTCTGCCTATACAAGTCAGGTTGGTAACATGTCCAAGGTCATCTGGCATAGTTTTAAATACTCTCATGACTTTTTATTTTTAATATTGAGCAGTTGAAGAATAAGACCATGTTTTTGTTGTACACAGTCAGGTTTGGAGATTTTTAATTTGGCAAGAAAAGGCAGAGGACTTGTTTCAAACTGCAGCTGTTGACTAAAACAAACAAACAAAAAAGGAACAGCAGCACAACCAAAGATAAAAAGTCAGTCAAATGGATTATAACAGATTTTATTACTTTTTTTTATTATTGCAATAAAACGGAACATTGTGTTTTTTGCACTTAGGCACATTTCATTTTGTTCTTTTGAAAATACGTTTGTAAAATGCATGCAATGTCATCAGAGTTAGATGTAAACATATTTATTAAAATGACTGCAACTTATTGCATCTCAGCATAATGGGAACATCATTAGTAGGGAAGCAAAACGCTGATTTTATTCAAAGTGTCTTAAAAGTTTGAGTTTTACTGTTTTTTCTCAGTATCAGTAGTTTTGATATTATTGGATAAAAGTAGCCTTCCGTGAAAAAATGCAAACCTCCTCCCTCTTGGCAAAGAGTTTTAATCAAAGCTGTCACATGATCGCTTAATGCTCGAGACATATGATAGGTTGAGCAAGAGCCTCGTCTACTACCTCACCAACCTTTAGCTCAATATCTGTAAGGTCAGCTGAGTTATTGCCATATTTGTGTTTGCTGAACTGATTAGCTGTGGCAATCGTTTTGAATCAGGTTGACTCTAAAGGTTAGTTGTAGATGTTACTTTATGAGAGTTTCATTCTCATCTGTCCACTCATTTCTGAGCTACTATGCTAACACTAACAGACATACATATTCATTCATTCATTCAACCTTTATTTACACAGGTTAGTCTCATTGAGTCACGAGGACTCCTTTTCAAGAGAGACCTGTTTTAGACAAAACCACAGATGAGGTACACACAACAATAAACAGCCAAAAAATGCATAAAAATAAAAAGCTAAAAAAATTAGTAATGTAAAACAATAAAATCAAGCTACATTATGAAATGGTAAAATACTAAAAACAGGAACATGGATGCTTTGGTTTTTGCATTGAACTTATCAATTGCTTAAAATCCCTTAGAGAGGTCAGTGTCAACAGCTTCATATCCTTTTGCAAGGTGTTCCCAGAAACAGTACCATGATAGACACTGTCTATTAGACAGAATACAACATCTGCAAGGTGCTAGCGGGAGAATTCATATAAATAATGCCACCATTGCCAGAAGGAAAGTAGTAGTTACAAGGCATTTCCTAGCATTCAGAGTTAGACAGAATTTATTTTTGAAAAAGAAACCCAATTTTAATTTCATTTTCTTTATCAAGTTTTCGACATGAGAGATGTGCATTGACCAAGATTCCCAGGTATTTATAAGAATCGACAAACTCAATAGGGACACCATTCAAAGATAAGATAGGAGGAAGGACTGCTGGTACTGACTTTCTGTTTGAAAACAACATCCCTTCGGGTTTTATCAACATTTAGCACCAGTTTGAGACAGAACAAATCTGACTGGATGATGTCGAATGCAGACTTTAAAAGCTGGAAAACCTTAGCAACTGATTTCGCTCGACAATAAACAACTGTGTCGTCGGCATAGAAATGTATGGATTCATCAGGAATGAGCTGACCTACATTACTTATGTATAGTTTTTAAAGAGAGTGGGTCCTAAGACTGAGCCTTGTGGTACACCATTATTGATGAAGAAGTACCATTTTGTTGAACACATTGCTTTCGGCCAAAGAGATAATTAAAATGAATTGATAGTGTGATCTCTGAAAAGCAATATCTGAGAGCTTATACACACACACACACACACACACACACACACACACACACACGCACACACACACACAAAGGAAAATACATGATCACTTGTCTTTTGATAAACGTAAAACAGTATCCTTGTTTCTGTGTTATGTGGTAAAAGTTACATTTAAATAAAGGTGTGTTTACCTAAACTAACCGTAAAAAACAACCTTCAGTCAGATGTCCTTCCCTCGCCTTCAGGGTCAGTGGTTCTTAATCCTGCGCACAGTTTCATTAATCACCTAAACATGCCCTTCTTCACTTTCCCTTGACACATTTTAATTCAACCAGTGGCGTCATGCATCACAAGCAGATGTACAGCAGAGAGCAGGTCCATGGGCAGAGGCTCAAACTTGAAACAGTACACAGGAAACATAATCATCATTGATGATCAATTTAATATGACATGGTCAGAGACTATGTCACAGAGACTAATTAAATATTAAAGACTGCTTAATCAGACCTGTTCAAGATTGTTTGTTATACTTACATTACTTGTAATATTTTTCTGTCATGGTGGGCCACAGAAAGTATTAAACGACAACAACAGGGTCTGATCTATGGAGCGGTGTCAAATTAAAAGAAAACCCAAACAAATGAGAATGCTTCCCATATAGGATTTACCAGCAGAGCCTGGGATCACTTGTCTTTCTAAAAGAAAAGAGGGTGGCTGAAAATCAATACAAAATTAATCAGTGTGAACATTTTCATCCTGCAGTGAAAGATTTCAGTCCTCTTCCATGACAGAGGCCAATCTGCAGCACAGGCAGAGGTATTTAATGGCTGGCCTAGTTTTAGTATGAAAATTAAATTATATGACATTGCCTCCAAAATCTGACTTAACAACTAATGTCATGACAGCGCTCCTTTCTAATGGTAACAAGACGTGGAAAGAGCAAGATTGATTAGGATACGTGTTGTTACTGCTTGAAACTGTGTCACCTTAATAGTGGCTGTATCTCACTGGGCTGTCACTGGTCGAGTCAAATTCACAAAATCACAAGAAAAACGAGAATTTTTATTAAAAATCACTATAAATCTGTACTTTTGTTTATGCATGTATGCAACTACAAACTGAATAATTCCTGCAAATGACATGCAAACTTTTTTGTCAAAAAATTTGTCACATTGTTTCTTAAATGTCTCAATTTTATCATAATTTATTCTCTCTTTTGTGGGTCTCTAACTAGTTGCAATTTGGTTTCACAGGTTGCTAACCCCTCCCAAAGTTGTCTCCTGTTTCTTGCACTTTTTGAGTCCCGGAAACTAAATTAGGAATTCAAAAAAGTCGAGTCAGGTCCTCTGGACGGTTTCTTTGTGTTGAAACATTTCATCTTTCATCCAAAGGACTTCATTAGTCGGAGGAGCCACAACAAACTCAGTCCCATACGTAGCACACTCGCATCGTGGGCCAACCAGTTTGATGGTGAAAAGATGGTTTCTGGAGTCCGCCCTCTTTCCTGTCGACTCCTCTGAGGCAGCCATGACTAAAGTGCTCCAGAGGACCTGACTTTGTTGGATTTTTTACCTGGATTATTGAGCATGAACTTTGATAAATTAGGAATTGTTATAGACAAGTTGTAGACAGCTGCTGTGAATCTGAAAGGGACATGACTGTGATGCTCCATGTCTCAAGCGAGAACATTGAAAAATCTTACCAAGATTTTGAGACATTTTGGAAACTCCCTCATGGTCACAATTTGTCGCAAACAGTTGCAACACGGTGAGATATTTTGGCCATTGCATTTCATCCCCTTCATGTTCTTTTTAGCCTTACCCTTTTTAGCCTTACCTAGCACTTTGAGATTTTTATTAATGAAAAGCGCGGTATAAATTGAATTCATTATTATTATTATTATTATTACCCCATGTTTTCCAGGTTTACACCAAGAGGAAAGGAGGTTTTTGGGAGACACATAATAATGAGGAGGAGGAGCTGCTCCAAGTGGCTGGGGAGAGGGAAGTCTGGGCCTCCCTACTTAGGCTGCTACCCCCGCGACCCGACCCCGATAAGCGGAAGAAAATGGATGGATGGATGGACATAATAATGAAAGGGTTACCGTATTTTCCGGAATATAGGTTGCGGCTTTTTGCCTAATTTGCATGCCCTGCGACCTATAGAGAGGTGAGACCTATTTATGGATTTTCCCCATATTTTTAGACCAGTTTTTGGCTCAGAAGTGACTGTTTTTCATTTTGGCAGAAAATGGTGCAGTACCACTTTTGTCTGCTAGGAGACACTTCCAGAGAGTCCACCGACCGTTTCCAGCTCATGTGTCCGAAAAAAAGCCTCCTCTGCTCGGACTGACTCTGTCGTTGCCCGGCCTCCTGCTCTGGAGGTAACTACTGTTAGCTCTGTGTTTGTTAGCTTTTTGTTAGCAAGATAAGTCAAGAACCACACGGCGGATGTTTATGAAACTTACAGAATGTAATCATTGTATGGACATTTACAAGTGACTAGCTTTATGCGATGTTTGAGATTTAAAAGAAACAATGATATTTTAGCTTCGTTGTTAGCAGTTAGCTACCGTAAACAGATACCTACTATTTAGATAAATAGCTCATAAACCACTCGGTGGATATTTTTTCTGCTCACAGAGTGTAATTATATGGCTTTAATTTACAAACTGTTTCCCTGTATGAAACATTTGAGATAAAATTTGATTTTTTATTTGTTGTTTTAGACAGAATCGTCTCGTGTTAGCTTTCATTTTATTTCCGTTTATAATGTTATAAATAGCTATTAAACCACTCTGCAGATATTTTTTCTGCTTACAGAGTGTAATTATATGGGTTTAATTTACAAACTTTTGCCCTGTATGAAACATTTGAGATAAAATTCGATTTTTTTATTCGTTTTTTAGAGACGGAATTGTCTCGTGTTAGCTTCCATTTTATTTCGTGTATATTTTAGCAAATAGCTAATAAACCACTCGGCTAATAAACCACTAACCCTTGTGCTATAATGTCAGCTATAATTTTTAGCAAACAAATAATTGTTTTTACCGTGTTAATCTTCTTACAAGCCTTGCTGTGCACTCCTGTGGCAGACATTTGCAACAGAGCTAAACACTCGGTCCATATTTCCGGGTTGTCTCAGCGGTGACGCGTCACGTCAGCGGTGGATGACGCGTTACGTCGGTGGTGACGTAGGTGCAACCTATATTTAGGTGCGACCTGTTTATGGATTTTTCCAATTTTTTGCCAATAATTGGACAAAACGGCCTATATTCCAGTGCGACCTATATTCCGGAAAATACGGTACTGATTTGCAAAAAAACTATTGTAATGTTCAATTCAATGTACCGTATTCAGAAGTTATTACATTTAGTATCATTATCATTTATCTTTACATGCATAAAAACTAGAAATAGCATGCTAATGTCTTAGTGTAATGTCACAATTAGCTTATTCTGATGCTAGTTTTTTTTTTTTTTTTGCTAAATGTATTGCAGTGTTGAGAACTAGTTTTACACATTCTGTTTGGGAATATTGGTATTCAACCTTCTGACATCTTGAAGAAGTATCACATTCATTCAACTTTTATTTAGGCAGGTTAATCCCAGTGAGCCTCGAGGACTCATTTACAAGAGAGACGTGGCTACAAACAAAGAATGATGACAACAGCAACAGTAGATTTTCCTTGGACAACATGTCGCATAGGAATACTTTAATATTTTTTGTGACTTTGAACTATGAGCAAAACAAGAGGTAGGGTAAAGCTGGAGAAAGAGATTTGTGCCTACATAAAAAAAAAACTTTAAAAAGATCCATCCATTATCTTCCACTTGTTCTGAAGTCAGGTCGTGGAGGCAGCAGCTGGAGCGAGGAGGCCCAGACATCTCTTTCTACAGCCACCTCTTCTGAGAGGATTCCAAAGCGTTCCCATGCCAACTGAGAGACATAAATAGTCTCTCCAGCCTGTACTGGGTCTCCTCCCAGTCGGATATATGCCCAAAGCACCCCGTAGGGAGGTGCCCAGGAAGCATCCTTACCAGCTTCTGGCTCCTCTCGATGTGAAGTAGCAGCGGTTCTACCCTGTGTCTTTCCTAGATAATTGAACCTCTCACCCTGTCTCCAAGGGAGAGTCCAGCTACCCTGCAGAGGAAACTCATTTCAACCATTATATCCACAATCTCATTCTTTCAGTCACCACCCAGAGTTCATGACCATAGGTGAGGGTAGGAATGTAGACTGACCAGTAAACAGAGAGCTTTGTCTTACATCTCAGCTGCCTCTTCAACACAGCGGACCGGGACAGGGTCCACAATACTGCAGACACTGCAACAATCCATCTGTCAATCTCACGCTCCATTCTTCCCTCACTAGTGAACAAAACCACAAGATACTTAAACTCCTCCACTTTAAGCAGAACCTCAGCCTTAAGTTGAAGAGAGCAATCCATCGTTTACTGACTGAGGACCATAAAGAGGACAGATAAGCTAACGGCATGTGGCAAATGTCGCAGCGATACACCTCCTTCCCGAACTGGCCATGCGTCTTCATGTGGCGCGTCAGCTTGGAGCTCTGGGCACAAGCGTAGCTGCACAGGTCACACTTGTATGGCCGCTCCCCCGTGTGGCTGCGCCGGTGGACCGTCAGGTTGCTGCAGTTCTTGAAGACCTTGCCGCAGTACTCACAGGTGTCGTTCCGCCTATCTTTTGAACTGGGTCTACCAGGTCCAGGCCCCCGCAGGAGATGAGGGGTGCTGCTTCCACTGTGGCCTGAGATGCTGCCACCTTCCATCAGCTCCCCTGGTGGGGTGGAGAAGCGGAGGCTTCCTGTTTCTGAGGAGGAGTGCTCGGATGAGGTGCCGAACGGTGACTGACGGGAATCAGTGAATCCCAAAAAAGGTTCTCTGATGAAGTGGCGTGAAGCAGCATAGCCAGCCAGGAGCTGAGAGTAAACGTTTTCTGGCGATATGAGGGGTATGGTTGGAGGAAGTTCCAGCGGTTCTTTCTCTATCTTGATCCTCTTGTTGTTGGAAGGGCTCGGGCTGGTGATAGGAGTAGGCCGACGCTGGAATAGCCCAGGAAAGGCTTCTGCTTCGTTTAAAGTAATCCTGCCGTTCGTCAGATGCCTTGTCTCCACTTGCCCATCTCTTACTCTCTCTGGTTCTTTTTCATTTTCTCTTCCTGCTTCATCCCTCTCTCCCCCATTTTCATTAGGTTGTCTCTCCAGGTTTCTCTTCTTAGGGTTCAGTCTAAGATGATTGTCCACGTGGTTGTAGGGGTGCATGAAGCCCACCCCCCCATTGTCTACTCTGTCCCCACTCAGTGGTTTCTCTTCAGGGGACTGTCTTGGGCCATTTTCTCTATTCTGGTTGAATTCTTGGGAGTCCTCACTTAAGTTGGAATCTGGTCCATTTCTTAACAATTCCTCCTCCTCTTCTTCTTCCTCTTCTTCCTCTTCCTCCTCCTCCTCCTCCTCCTCTTCATTCTCCAACTCCATTGCCCGTGCATTTCCCTCCCTACTTTTGCCCTCACCTTCTCCTCCCTCTCCTCTACTTCCCTGTTCTGGAGAGTCAGTTATGTTCCCAGACTTGTTGTGCATATGTGTTTTCATGTGCCTTTTAAGTTTGCTGGCCTGGGAGCAGGCATGATCACACAGGTGACATTTGTATGGCCTCTCTCCGGTATGACTGCGTCTGTGGACAATCAGGTTGCTCTGGAACTTGAAAACCTTGCCACAGAACTCACAGGATTTGGATTTGCTTAGGGCCTGATTCTGGCCCTGAGTGTCTGGAGGGCTGGTGGAGCCATGTCCCCCCTGAGATGTGGGTGGCTGTGGGGCATAGGTGAGAAATGTTGGGGGCTTGGCCCCAGGCTGAAAAAGCGTTGGACTCAACAGACGGTGCATGGGTGGCACACGGTTGGGAGAGAGCGGAGGTGTGGGGCCACCGTTATTTGTTGGGTTGCCCGCTAGTTCTCTCAGTCGACGGGAGAAGTCCATGGAAGGAGGCTCCATGGGGGTCATCCTCATTACCCTCTCAAAAGCACTGGGGTGCTGTGACAGCAGCCCCATTTCCTCTGGGCCCAGACGCTCTAGAGGTCTAGGAGGAGGTGGGGGACTGATGAAGGGTGGTGTCGCAGGCAGCCGGGTCTCCATGTACCCTGGAGGATGGGGGTGTTCCCTGAGCAAGGGTGCAGCCATTCGCAGGAGGTGAAATGGGTTGTTGGTGTCACCGAGGAAAGTGGGGAGAGGGGAGCGGGGCAGTGCATCAGCTCCCGGGGGAGGAGGCAGTGCCATGCGGGGAGTGAGGGAGCAGTTGGCGAGGTGGTTGTCAAGGTAGATGCGGATGCCATGAATGTTCTGGGCATGTTGAAGCAGGAACCAAGCGCTGGTGAAGGTCTGCTTGCAGGTTGTACAGATATAGCTGGACGGCTCATCTTTATCTGTGGGACGACAGAAACAAAACCATGGTAAATTCGAGCAGACAATTAAAACACTGCATTTTTCATTCAATAACCAATTCTAATGTAAAATGAATTTTTGTGTAAAGGTTTGTGGCATTTAGAGAAAGATTGTTGCACTTAAATCCCAGAGTTTAAGGCCCTGTACACACGTAGCTTGGTGTTTGAAAAACAAATATCTGCGGAAAAAAAAACATCTCTGTACATACATGTTCGGATATTTAAAATGTTCGTCTACATGTCCCCGGTTATTTTCAACACAGAGTGTTGTAAAGAATATGCTAAACCCATAGGTGGCAGTGTAGTGCAGTCACAACCCTTCAACCCAGCCACAACTTCCTGTTATTATTATTATTTTTTCATTCGTTTGTGTGGACAGACCGCGAGGTTGGACTACTATTAAATACCATGTTGGAGTACAAAGTTAATAAAACGCAGGAAAATGCCGACTGGGAATCATGTCAGAGCAGGTAGGTTGACATTTTAGCGCTTTTTTCCCCGCCGAGCATTATGTGACGTCAGCGCCGCTCCAGCTGGAGCAGAAACCTCCGGTTCTGAAAGTCCACACGCAGACTCGAAAGCGGAGAATTGTCAAATCTCCACTTTGGTCGGAGTTTTTTTATTATTCGTTTATAGTTACATCAACCGGAGTTCACGTGTGGATGATAGACCAAAACGCATGATAAACTGTTCGGTTTTACTGATATCTGGCTACGTGTGTACAGGGCCTGATTGTCTTTCTGTTACTGTGTCATGAAGCTTCATAAGACGCTGTGTGTCTACAGGCTAACAAAGGTGGCAGGTTTTGCCCTTAGGCCATGACACATTATGCAAATTCTAATGTCTGCTAGGCTTTAATATACAGATTCATCTTGTCAATGCTGTCATTTCCATATGGTGACAGGAGAGCGAAGAGTGGGTTAAAAAAACGAGATAATGAAGAAGGGGTGGGTGTTGGAGAAGTGGCATCAGACACAGAGAAAGTAGACATGATGATAAAAGTGACTGAGACAACGAGTAAACAACAAAGACTCCTGTGTTGTTTTTAACGGGATCCACATTAAATAAATCTTTGCGTCACTGGTGTAGTAACACGTATAGTAAAAGAATCTGTTGTGGCTCCACACTGTAAGAACTGAGAGTCACTCGCTGACAAATTACCCCCTTTAAATGGTGTGACTTAATAACGGCAAATGAATCTATCAGTCACTGTGGCGTGGCCCTGTCGGCCTGCTTTTGACTTGTAAAAAAGAGCCTTGGTAGAGGTTTGCCTAATTCAACGCAGGCTTGCCCTGAAGAGGTATTTCCGCAGTCTTGTGTTTGCTTGTGAGGCATCTGCATCTACTTTATGATCAGCGGCTACCGCAAGTGGAGTCAAGTTGGTACAGTGGTCCCAAAGCTCAAAGCCTGGAGGGCCAACACAGAGCTGGGGAAATAAAGCTTGCCCAGAGTTTTATGTGATCAAGAAAAAAAAGTTCCTATTAAGATGGCTGACTGCCTCAAAGCCACTCTTTGTTATGGATTGTAAAACACACATGCAGACACTGATATGGGCTCAAGAAACATTTTCTTTACTCGCTCCCTCACTGTACACAACCCTATGCTCAGAGATTCACACACACGCTCGCTTGTACTGCGGAGAACCGATGAGCGAAAGCCGACGCTGGATCAGTGTCTAGTACAGGAAGCTGATTTGGCGCCGTGATTGGTTTGGCTTTCCTCTGGGGAGAAAGGGTCAGAGAGAGTTAATGAGGGGCTCATTTACTGATTCAGTCAGTTTTTCTCCGCCATTAGTGGCGCTCTGGTGTAGCCGTCACTTTCACCATGTGTGTTGTTGGGACACGACTTAACTCTCGCCGCTAATATGCGCGCAAGAGGCCTCGCTCACACGCACGAGTGTGTGTGCAAACGTATGGATGTGTGCATGCGTGCGTGGGGCGAGTGGCGGGCTGCCTGCTCGTGTTTAGTTTGGCTGGGTTTCACACGGCCGCTTGGCAGCAGAGAGCTGGACAGCTTAACAGCTTGGACGGGGAGAAGAGAGCCAGACAGAGAAGGGAAGAGGAGGAGAGAGGGGTAAGACGAGAGGTGGAGGGACTTTAAGGGCCTGGCGAGCTCGGGCGCACACGCCTGCACACCAACACACGCTGAGGCTATTTGCATGCCCACCAGGGACAAAGGTACGTCTACAGACATTAGAGCTGTGGATCTAAAAATAATGAACATGAAGTAAAAATGTTTGAGGAAAAAATGTTCTGAATCTTTTTTTTTTTTTTTTCAAATTCCACTCTTTTTAATTTGTTATTTTTGTCTGTATGTATGTGAACGTATTATTTTTAAGAATCACTGGACAGATTTTGATGAAACTGAAAATAATTGTTGGATGCACATTTAAAACTTTTTTTTTCAGTCCAACCAGTTTAATAGGGCTGCCACAGCTAAGTGAACTTAGCAAACACCAAAAAGGCTTAGTCTGACGTACAAATACTGAGCAGAAATCCAGTGTAGCAGCTGAGAATAATTCCCATCATATTCTGAGCACCAGCAGATTTTGCAAAACAAACTATTGCATAAAAGGCAGCAGGCAAAATGCATTCCTTCAGCAAAGCCTACTTTCTTTTTTTTGGGGTGTGTGTACAGCCCAGCAATCAATATAAGTAATCCAATCCTGTACCTTCATCCCTACAACCTTCCGGGGCCCCCACTCCACCACCACAACAGCAACAACACATTTGCATCATGTCATATCTCACACAGGCGCACCATATGCTGGTAGAGGTAGTGTGGCAGCTAATGGAGTGGCAGCTGATGGCGGCTGCTTAATGATGGCCAAAGACAAATTTAATCAACTTCCCAAACAAGCAAGAAGAAAACAAAAGGAGGAAAGGATGACAAACCATGGATGGATGGATGGATGGATGGATGGATGGATGGATGGATGGATGGATGGATGGAAGGTAGGTAGGTAGGTAGGTAGGTAGGTAGGTAGGTAGGTAGGTAGGTAGGTAGGTAGGTAGGTAGGTAGGTAGGTAGGTAGGTAGGTAGGTACCGATAGGGGGATACAGATTGGTAAGTACCGTATTTTCCGGTGTATAGGTCGCACCTTTTTATGGTTTTTTCAAGGCCTGCGACCTATACACAGGTGCGACCTATATATGGCTTGTTATCACTTTCGGTGAAACAAATTTTTAAATCCAGCTCATTTCACAATTACGTTCATTTATTAAGGAAAAGTTCAGCTCAGACATATATTTGCTATAATTTTTATCAAACAAATAATTGTTTTTAAGTGTTAATCTTCTTAAAAGCCTTGCTGTGTGCTCCTGTGGCAGACATTTGCAGCAGAGCTAAACGTAGGTGCGACCTATACACCAGTGCGACCTATCTAGGGATTTTTTCCACTCTATTGGTGATAATTGTACAATGCGACCTATACACAGGTGCGACCTATACACCAGAAAATACTGTAGATGGGGAGATAGATACAGATAGATACAGGTAGGTAGGTAGGTAGGTAGGTAGGTAGATAGGTAGATGGATGGGTAGGTAGATGGATGGGTAGGTAGATGGATGGGTAGGTAGATGGATGGGTAGGTAGATGGATGGGTAGGTAGATGGATGGGTAGGTAGGTAGGTAGGTAGGTAGGTAGGTAGGTAGGTAGGTAGGTAGGTACCGATAGGGGGATACAGATTGGTAAATAGATGGGGAGATAGATACAGATAGATACAGATAGATAGATAGATACAGATAGATACAGATAGATAGATAGATAGATACAGATAGATACAGATAGATACAGGTAGGTAGGTAGGTAGGTAGGTAGGTAGGTAGGTAGGTAGGTAGGTAGGTAGGTAGGTAGATGGATGGGTAGGTAGATGGATGGGTAGGTAGATGGATGGGTAGGTAGGTAGATGGATGGGTAGGTAGATGGATGGGTAGGTAGATGGATGGGTAGGTAGATGGATGGGTAGGTAGGTGGATGGGTAGGTAGATGGATGGGCAGGTAGATAGATAGATAGATAGATAGATAGATAGATAGATAGATAGATGATAGATAGATAGATAGATAGATAGATAGATAGATAGATAGATAGATAGATACGTAGATAGATACGTAGATAGATACGTAGATAGATACGTAGATAGATACGTAGATAGATACGTAGATAGATAGACGGATAGACAGATAGACGGGTAGACGGGTAGACGGGTAGACAGATAAACGGGTAGACAGATAGACGGGTAGACACGTAGATAGGTAGATACGTAGATAGATACGTAGATAGACGGATAGACGGAAAGATGGATAGACAGATAGACAGACGGTAGACAGATAGACAGATAGACAGATAGACGGATAGACGGATAGACGGATAGACGGAAAGACGGATAGACAGATAGACGGATAGACAGATAGACTGATAGACAGATAGACGGATAGACAGACGGTAGACAGATAGACAGATAGACGGATAGACGGAAAGACGGATAGACAGACAGACGGATAGACAGATAGACTGATAGACAGATAGACGGATAGACAGATAGACGGATAGACAGACGGATAAACAGATAGACGGATAGACAGACGGATAGACAGATAGACTGATAGACAGATAGACGGATAGACAGACGGTAGACAGATAGACTGATAGACAGATAGACGGGTAGACAGACGGTAGACAGATAGACAGATAGACGGATAGACGGATAGACGGAAAGACGGATAGACAGATAGACAGACGGATAGACAGATAGACAGATAGACAGATAGACGGATAGACAGATAGACGGATAGACAGATAGATTTATAGACAGAAAGATGGATAGACAGACGGACACAGAGAAAGTGTTGCTGCTCAGTGTTCAGTTTTTCATTAAAGGCTCACAGTGGGTGATGTCATGCTTCACTGTGTGGTCATTACAGCTGTCTCTCTGACACGCAGTCACATGACCCTTCCTCTGCTGACCACCATGTCAACTAGCAGTTACATCAGCTGCAGCGTCCTCTCCACGCAGTCACTGATGCTGGACCTAATCAGCCAATTTACTCTGCCAACACACACACACACAGATGTGAGTGTGTGTGTGAGTATAAATGAGACAGGGATGAGAGGTTAAATGAAATAGAGTCCCAGCGGGATTTGGTAATAACGGTGCACTGCATTTGGCTGCTTTTTGTCATTTTGCCAGCAATTTGGGAACTCTTTAGTGTAATGGAATTCACCTAAAAACAACAAAACAGGGACTATCTGTTCGGTTCCAGGTGTTCACGCTGGCATGAAACCAGGGAGCACAGATCTGAAACCAGCTCAGGAGGGCAGCGCTTTGTCCTGCACAATGAAAACAAGGGCCAGGAGGCCTGGAGGAAGTTATTAAAGCCTTGGCACATGCACGGAGCTGAGGTGGGCCAGTAATAATGCTTTTCCTCTCTCCTGCACTCTATTTTTTTTTGTTTTTTTGCCTTTTTACTAAACCACCGGGCCAATTAAGCCAGTCTTCAGGGAATGAGATCTGAGCTTTACATCAGTTTTTATTCCTTCCAGATTGACTTTTATAGCCATCATTTTGGCTTAAAAAGTACAAACAAAATGCCAGTGAGTGAAGGGGAACCATGGTATTGACTGTTTGCATATGGCCAGTGTAGCCGAAGTGGTGTGGGGCCGGTAGACGTGATGCAGGCAAATCATCTGGTGTAGACGTTGATTTTTTATTTAGGAATTTACAGCTTCCCAGACAGATTCTGATTTATATTGAAAGCATGTCGCACCATTTAGCGGTAAGTTTACTCTTGTTCTTATCGGATGCACTAATGTTAAAATGGGACCATGGACAAAAAAAGGAAACTTTCTACAGGCTTGGTGTTAATAATAATTAATTTAATTTATAACGCACTTTTCGTTAACAAAAATCTCAAAGTGCTACAAAGTGCAACTAAAATCAAAGATCAAATGAAAACAAGTGATAAAATCAAGTAAAATCAATGATAAAACAACAAAAATCAAAAATAAAATCAGTGAACATCTCAGCTAGCAGCGAGAGGACCATAACGACTGTTCAGTGAAGCCAGATTATGTTTCACAAAGCCCAGAGAAAAACAGAGCTTGAATAAAATCAAATGTTTGGTGAGCCAGGACAATACTGCTCAGAATGCAAAAGGAAGGTATTTGTGTTTTTACCTGAAAAACCTTTGGAGTTAACCAATTCAAGATGGCTGCCACAGATACTTGATCTCATCCAACTCAGTCATCCCGGGACTGGAGTTGCGAATTATCTATTATATACTCTTTGTGCAATGCATCAGTGACTTGTTTTGTTCTATGTTTGTGTGCATTGTCTCTGTCAAATAAACTAATAATAATAATTACAAAAGGCCAAAACTCAGCTAGTTTGACAGATATTGAGCTAAAATTTTAGGTTGCAGCTGAGTCATTTCCAGCGCATACAGAATTTCTATGTTTCACAAAGTTAAATGTAAAACTTTTTAAAGACTTTTAAGACAGTTACAACTCAAATTTATAGACTGACACAAATTACAAAAAAAGTTTTTTTTTTTTCAATGTATAACACTTTTTCTTTGCCTTTTATATAAATTCAATTCAGATCATTCAAAATGAAAAACAGCACACATAAATCAAAAAAAAAAAAAACATTGAATAATCATCCGTAACTAAAAGTGTTTTTAGACCTAAACTGGAAATTCCAAACATATTCAAGACTGAGGCCTAAAGTTAGGATCATTACATTTATAACTTTTATTACGTTGCAAGACCCCCCAACATCTGAGCGATACACATCACACATCATCGCTTAAAACGTTCTACCGTTAGTCAGGTAGCTTACTTCTTCTCAAAGTCCAAGGCTATGTAAATTCACCATCTTAACTGTATTTCACTTTAAATTCAATATTCAACGCTGTCTTTTTATGTTTAGAATAATTACTATATTCAAATTAAACATTAAAGAAATTGTGTTCTACTCAACCAAGTGTTTGTGTCTTTCAGTGTAAATGATGATTTCACTCCCACAAAGAACTCACATTTTTTTATTAATTTTATGAGACTGATTAATTGTTTAATTTAATATTTTTTTTATGTCTTAAAGACGTAAAAACCTGGTTGGCCCTTAATTTTCTGCTTTTAAACTCAGACAAGACGGAAGTTTTAGTTTTTGGACCTGAGCATTTTAGGATGAATTTTTAAGTCTTTCACTTACTCTGGATGTCATTAATCTGGCCTCCAGCTCTAATGTTAAAAATCTTGGTGTTATTTTTGATCAGGACATGTCTTTTATCCCCCATATTAAATTTTTTACCAAAACCATCTTCTTCCAACTGCGTAATATTGCTAAAATGATAAATATCTTGTTCAAAAATTATGCAGAAAAACTGCTTCATGCTTTGTCACGTCTAGACTGGACTATTGAAATTGCTGACGTCCACAAACTTCTTTAAAAAGTCTGCAGTTGATCCAAAATGGTGCTGCCAGAATCGAGTTAGTGCATGGGAGAGATCATATGTCTCCAGTTTTAGCTTCTCTCCATTGGCTCCCTGTCAAATCCAGAATTGAATTCAAAATCTTACTTCTAACCTACAAAGCCCTCAACAACCTAGCTCCATCTTATATTCGAGAACTTATTGTTCCATATTTTCCTAACGGAGCACTTCAGTCTCAGACTGCAGGTTTACTTGTGGTTCCTAGAGTTTCCAAAAGCAGAATGGGATGAAGATCTTTCAGTTCTCAGGCTCCTCTCTTGTGGAACCAACTTCCAGTTTCTGTCCATGAAGCTGACACATTGTCCAGTTTGAAGACTTTCCTTTTTGATAAATCCTATAGTTAGGGTCGGCTTGGGTTTCCTGAGCTGTCCCTTAGTTATGCTGCTATAGGATTAGACTGCTGGAGGACAAACTGACCACATTTCTTCACTCGGCTGCTTCTTTACTTAC
Source organism: Garcialebias charrua (assembly GCA_038048925.1). NCBI lineage: Eukaryota > Metazoa > Chordata > Actinopteri > Cyprinodontiformes > Rivulidae > Garcialebias > Garcialebias charrua. The sequence continues at coordinate 36,498 of JBBPBX010011484.1, read as the reverse complement.
TCTGCTCCACCTGTTTTGTATTTGTAATTTTTCTACGTTGACATTTGTTGTCGTTCTTCTTTCAGGGGTACACCTGGACCTGTCATTCTGTGTTTGTCTCTCCTTCCTTGTCATGATCCACAACATTCCAGTCCTCTCAAATCCAGCCGGTTGAAGCAGATGGCCGCTCGTCCTGAGCCTGGTTCTGATGGAGGTTTCTTCCTGTTAAAGGGGAATTTTTCCTTTCCACTGTTGCCTTTGTGCTTGCTCAGGATGGGAGACTGTGACAAAGTGAAGATTCAGCACAATTCTTAGATAGATAACTTTCACTGATTGGCTTTTGTATAGTATACCTGTATATGAATGTTTCTGTCCAGTGCCCTGACACAACTTCTGTTGTGATTTGGCGCTATACAAGTAAACTGAATTGGATTGAATTAATTAATAAATTCCAATAATTTGGACCATATCCTTCATATATTTTTGACTAACCTGTATAAATTAACGTTGAATGAATGAGTCAGCCCTATAAACATCCCATAAACAATCTTTTGGACTCAACCTAATTCAGTGTGTCGGCCACAGCTGACACGATCATTCACAACACACACTTTGACGGGTGGATCGTCTTAATTTCGGTTGCATTATTGTGTGGAATGACGCTGCTTTATTATTGGGCGCAGGGAGCGTCGGAGCAGGTGTTGGTTGTTTGGAAGGAGACGACGAGGACGTGCTGCAGTAGGTGTCGCGCGCTCGTGTGTGCGTTGCCACATTCCAGAGTTTCAGGTGCTCTTTGCTGCTCTGGGTGACAGAATGCCACGGCTACAGATTTGCATATGGAACAAAGCCGCCTGCAGGCTAGGCCACTGGGACACAAACCTGAAGCCCCTCCATGTGCACACACACATTGCACACAGTCTTCACACGCGTAGCCTGCACGAGCTCTGGGAGTATGTGCACCTGTCAGGGGTTAGCTGACACCTCCGCTGCTAGTGAAGCAGCTCCTCATTAGCATGGCTGTGATCTAGGGGTCCCTAGGGGTCCCGGCCTCCTCACCTCACCTCTTACTCCTCCCTAACCCCCCTGAACCTCTGTTCCTCCGCTCTCCCGTACAGTCCCTCCTCCTCCTTTGCTTCGCCACTCTCCCCTCTGCGCTGTTTGTCACGAGGGCGACTAATCAGGGGCCAGGGGGCCACACTGATCCACTGCGTGAGTCTGTGTGTGGAACGGAAGGATGTGGACTTCAGAGAGCAGCTGACTGTCACACACATGTCGTAGAAGAAAGAGGGAGATGGAGTGAGAGCTAAGAAGAGAGGCGGTAGCAGGCGGGGGGGGGGGGGTACTGTAAGGCGCTCACACAGTGCGGCTGGCTCCATGCTAACTCAAACCAGCTTTGGCCTGCTAACAACATACACATGTGTGTGCGTGGGGTTGTGCGTGTGTCTGCAGCCAGTATGACCAGCTGAAATCCCCCGACAGACCAGGAGACGATTTAAAGAAGCATCGCCCCGTTCAAGTTCAAGTTCCTTTATTATCCCCGAGGGGCAATTAGATTTGCAGTCAATAAGTGTGTACAGATTCATACACATGCACACACACATACACATATAAACACAAGACAATAAGACATTAAAGTAACAGTATTAAAATTAGTGTTAGCCGTGTTTAATCATGGGAAATCTGATTACACACGAACGCACCATCTGTGACGTATAGTGTGAGGCAGAGGGCTCTGGTCTCTTTAATAGCGGACAATTTAAAACCCGATGAATTTATCAATCTATGTGAAGATTTGAGCTATTTGTCTTCATTTTGGGAAGCAGAAAATAGTTTGGGTGATGGAACAAGAAACAACAGGATCTAATTTAGGTCTGATGCTGTGTCAGACTTACCTTCATGTGGAGCTGCTCATACCCGCGCACCGCGACAAGCCCAGAGCTCTGCCTCTCACTCTGCACACTACGTCACAGATGGTGCGTTTGGGTGTAATCGGATTTACCATGATTAAACACGGCGTGAAGTTCAAAAAAATCACTTTCAAAAGCAAAATTGAAGTGATTTATCATTTTGTTTGCAAAAACGAACATATTTAAATGATAAAAAATATATATTTTGAGCAATTTGATGAATAGTAGAAAATTCATGTCAGTGGACCTTTAACTTAATCTGATGGTTTGGACTTTTGACCTGCAAGAACAAGAGCAAACTCTCGGGGATTGTCAGGATGTGCAGCAAAACTGCTGGCATAAACCTAAAGAACCTCGCAGACCTACACAGGGTGAGGTCAGTGAACAAGGCCAGGCTGATTCTGGCAAACCCTGATCACCCACTCCATGGCGAGTTCAGGCTGCTCCCACCTGGACACAGGTTTCTGCAACCCAGATGTAGAACAAACAGATTTAAAAACTCATTTTCTGAAGTTCAAAATCACTTTTAAAGCAAAATTAAAGTGATTTGTCATTTTGTTTGCAAAAACGAACATATTTAAATGATAATATATATATATATTTAGCAATTTTATGAATAGTAAAAAAATCATGTCAGTGGACCTTTAAGTATTTACTAAAAGTTACACATAAATATTTATTATTTTTTACGTTTTTCTACACATTTCTCTCTCCTTCTTGTCTCCTTTTGGTTTCGCGGACGCACTGAGCACCTGTACAAGATTTGAGTGCTCCACCCTGACCCTCGTGCCTCCTGGGATGTGGGTCAAATGAACAATAAAAGGGAGGCTCGGGTGTCTGCAACTGCACACACACACACGCACACACACACACTGCCAAGGTCCAGCTGCACAGCAATGCACAAGTGGAGAAACCTCTTGTGTGGTGCATCTGAAGGAGCAGACTGCCAGTGGGCGAGCTATCTGCACCGGGACACGGGGAGACACGATGTGAAAAATCACTGGCACGGCCTCTCCGTCAGTAAACAGCTACAACATTTGGCCTGAGTTTCAGGACAAGACAAAAACAGAGAGAATGAAAAAGAGAGAAAGAGCTTCATAAAGTGCATCAGCTCAGCTTATGATGTGTTTTTTTAAAAGCCTGACTCATTGCCATCAGATCCCAGCACATTGTAAGTGTGTGCTGTTCACACACACACACTCGTGGGGTCTGCAGCCTGTCAGGCGAGGCTGACAAATGGACGACACTCAGTCGTGCTTGTGGTTGAAAGAAGATGTTAAGAAACGGAGGGGCGACAAAGTCAGGGCTGTGGAAAACTCTCAAAAAAGCTGGGGGAAAAATCAAATGGAAAAAAGTGGACATAAACTTTCAGCCAGTGTAAATATGAAGGTGATTTGTGAATATAATAAGTTTATATCTTCTGCTTTAATCTCTCAAAGCATCTCCTTTCTATTTTACCATGACAGCGCAGCAGACAAACGGGTAACGTAAAAAAAAAAACAAAGAAGCTGCTGTGTCATTCTTAATGTGTGAGTCAAATGCAGCGATTGAAACCGGAGAACAAATCTATTAATAATCTGTGTATTATATGGGGAAAACCTGGGCTCTCTAATGCAGAAAGAAAAACGCCTCTAAGATATCGAGACAAAACTCAAACAGCTTTCATAATAAAATGTTTGAGGTTTTACATTCAAATAAGCCGCAGAACAAGAAACCGACTTCAGCTTCAGAAAGACGTGGCAATTCTTTTCTGTTGGTGATTTTTTTTTTTTTAAGAGATTTTATTTTGCACACAAATAAGTTTGGTGAGCCAACCCACCCCTGATGTGTCTTTGTACCATGAAGTAAGGTACATGGTCTGTGTGACCCCCACAGTCATGGGATTTAAAAACAACAAACACATTTATTATCTAGGGAAGATTGATGATGATGCGCATCAACTTTGCATTTAGTTCAAAAAACGAGCTAACCATAAAACTACCGTATTTTTCAGACTATAAGGCGCACAGGATTATAAGGCGCAATATCAATGAATGGGTCTGTTTTCATACATAATGTGCTCCAGATGATAAAGTGCACTAAGCGAAACAAAACAGTCAGATAAGTCAAACTTTATTCAGCTCATTCACAATAACCACATTAAATTGGTTCGAGGTCAGTAAGCATAACCAGAATATACATGAGGTGCACCTGATTATAAGGCTCACTGTCGATTAAATTATTTTAAGTGTGCCTTATAGTCTGAAAAATATGATCACTTAATTTGTCTTTTTTTTATAGATATGTCCGTCACATATTTAATGCATTCCACTCCACATTATTGCAGCTCCACGCCTCTTTTGGTTCCACGACGCTCACTTTACTTTTGGCAGTGCTTGGCAGCGCTAATCCAAAAATTTGTTCCGCTATTTCTAAAGCACTTATTAATTTATTTAGGTCAGAAATTTCAAAAGCGCTTATGTATTAGCAACGCTAGCGGATGCTAATGCTAATGCGCTAACGTGCAAATGGCAAACTACTTTTTTAAATCCAGCAGATTTGACCATTTCGTGAAACGTTAAGCTCAGAAAAACCTTGTGCTATAAAGTCAGCTAAGAAATATTTTTTTTCTCAGCAAAGAAATAATTGTTTTTACCGTGTTTTGTTGTAAAGTCCTTTGCTTCTGTGGCCGTCGCCATTTTGAAGAGGGCAAATGAGGCGCTGACGCGTCGCGTAGGCCACTGAGAAACATCCATAAGTTCACCCTCCATGTTAAAAACTCTTCGTCTGACTCTTCAAAAACAAGCAATAAGGCTGCAGAGTAACACACTGGCTGCTAACTGCTATAGAGTGAGTGCTCTCTCTAGTCCCCCTTAGGGCGGGGACCGCTTGACCACATCCGGCGCTGACAGGATATTGTCTGTTAGCAGTCGTCCAGTTGATTTAAGAGCTCGTAAATACGTTTTTTAATTTTTACTGATAGATAATTAGTTATTAGCGGTAGGCTACTGCATTTTAAATAAAAATAGCGCAAATCCACTTATGAATTATAAAAGTTAGTCAATCCGTTGTAACGCTGACAAATTGTTTAGGTCCGCTAAAAGCGGATTAGCGCTTTAGCGCTCCCTAGCGGTCTGGCGCCCACCTTTGACTTTTGGAGGCTCATGTCTCACAAGGTGAGCAGCTACTTTGGCAATTTGTGAAAAGTCAGGGGCAGTATAAAGACAAATTGTTCACCATTTTGTTTTATGAAAGTGCCTAAAGTTTATTGGCAGCACAGTCAGAATAAAAATGTACAGAGGAATAAAAACGTTGTAAATACGATTCTGTTGTTGTTTTGGTTTCTAGGGCACAAAGTGAGAGTTATCATTTCTGAAAAGCTCAATATCTCCAGTCTACATGGATTCACCTAAAACTGAGTTTTTAAAAACCTCTACTTTGAAAAGCCTCTTTATCGCTACTCAGGATTTTAAAAGTTATTTAAAAACTTGTACTCCATAACTCTCCTTTAGGCGACAAGGTACTTTTTACATTTCTCTCTGCAAAAGCTCAGTATTTGGAGTCCACATGAAAATGCCCAAAACGGAGTTTTTAAAAACCTCTTTTAAAAGCTTTTTTTTTTAAAGTTATTGTTACTCAGGATTTAAAAAGTTACTTAAAAACTTGTACGCCATAACTCCCCTTTAGGCAACACTTTACTTTTTACATTTCTTTCTGCAAATGCTCAGTATCTGGAGCCCACACGAAAACACCAAAAACAAAGTTTAAAAAAAATCTCTACTGTACTTTGAAAAGCCTTTTTTAAATTTATCACTACTCTGGATTAAAAAAGTTATTAGTAACTTGTAACCCCATAACTCCCCTTCAAGGGGAGTTATGGGGTAACAAGTTACTTTTTACATTTCTCTCTGCAAAAGCTCAGTATTTAGAGTCCACATGAAAAAGCCAAAAACTGAGTTTTTAAACATCTCTACTTTGAATTACATTTTTTTAAAAAATCTCACGAAAACCTCTGTTTGCATGAATGAGAGGCACCAACACAGCAGACTATCAACCAAAGATCAAAAAACTATCCAGATAAGTGTGAACAGGGTGTACAATTGAAATGTAAAATAAAATATGCATTGTATAAATAATAAGTACAGTATATGTAAACAATTATTCTAATATTCATAAATGTAATTTGTCCCTTTGCTTATGCTGCTCGGTTTAATAGTTATTTTCCAAGTGTTTCCATGCCGTTTGCTCATATTTGTTTCACACAGCGACTTTTTTAGTGCCACTGTTTGTGGCGTATGTGTGTCTGTATGCATATTAGTGTGTTTGCGTGCTTATGCTCCTTTATACATGCCCATCCAGTGATAGAGCACCATATTGTCTCAGCAGTAAATAATGATTCCCAGCTGCCCACTGGAGCTGAGTAGCCAGTTCTGTTTAACTGGCAGCCCACAGGAAGACAAAAAAACCTCAAACTGTGCACAAGCTCTTACAACTTCCACAGCGCCGTTAAAACTTGGACCTCTCGTCACTCACTAACAATGTAAAGTCTCTTTTAGTGAGCTCAAGATAATAGTGACCCAACTCACATTTTCTCTGCACCGACTGGTAAATCTGCCAACTTCAGGAGGGAAATCTGCTCTTTTGTCACAATTCTTACGCTAATCTGCAGGTCATCAATTAATAAAGCCAAGAAGCAGAAGAGAGGGAAATTCTCTTTGCATATTTTTATTCAATTAATATTTAATTTGGTTTAACGTCATAACTAATTGAGCTGTCGTTTATTTTTAGGTTTAGATTTGAGCGTCGAAAATCGACCCAAACTGGATTTGTGTCTCAAACTGAACAACCAAAAACTGTTTGGTTTTTTTCCTAACCCTGAAACATTTATTTCATTAAAAATAAATCCAAACACCATCTAAACATAATGCACTCCTATTTTATCAACTCTCCTGAAATACGTAATAATAATAATAATAATAATAAAAAGACAATCTGATATGAGAGGATACTAATCAGTTTTAGCTTTAAGGTGAAATGTTGCCAGTCCAAGTTTTTTTTATTTTTTTTTCTCATTTATCAGTCGTGTTTATGAGGTCGTGTTATGATCTATTGAAAACCAGCAGCGCAATATTATTAACGTTGCAACGGTCATGTCTCCAGGGGAATTCTGTTCTCTCCTCAGTGTGTCCTGAAACATATCCAGGTGTGTCAAACGGTCTCCTGTCTTGTCTCAAACGCATCAGCTCAGGTTGTGCCACACACACACACACACACACACACACACAAATGCATGCATGAACATAGATTCACCTCTCAGCACATACTTATGAAGTGACACGATGTGGCTGAATTTGGCCCCAGGCTTTCCCTTGTGGCCTCTCCCACTGTCCCTCCTCCCCCCTCTCCTCCCTTCTCTCGTTTTTCTTTCTTTCTTTTTATTTATTATATTTTTTTCTTCCTCGTTTTCTTTCTGGCTGTTATCGTGCTGATACATTTCCTGCTTCTGGCACGGCTCCTGCATAGCTTATGGTTAGAGCAAGCTTTCATCTACCCAGCGCCTCCAGGACACACACACATGGTACGGGCCGGCGCTGCCCCGCCACACCACAGGCCCAGACAAGCTCCGCTGGCACCAATCACTCTGATAACATCTCAAGGCTTTATTTCATTTCTGGCTGCGCTCTGGGAAAGACCAGCATGGAGAAGAAGGCTCTCTGGAAAAATATGAGCCGCACCAGCATACAGGGGCGAGCGCAGCAGCCCCTTAACCTCAAGCAGTTAACCTCCCTGTGCACGAGGCCACGGACATGACGGCACACGCCTTCCTACATCCAGAAAACAGACCGTGGAGCTCGTGTTTCTGTGGTCTCCCTACTGGGGGCACCCCCATTTATTAAGGAGATGAAGTGAAAATAATCTGCAGAGCCAAACTTTATGAATATGTGACACACTTAAGCAGGAATAAATAAATTACTGTAATACAACTGCTCTGACAAGTGTCTGCTTACATTCAGGTCAAACTGACCCCCCCACCCCACCCCGAACCTTCCTGTGATAAGTATTATGAACGCTGTGGTTATTATAAAAGCTCTTTCTAATTATCTTCAAACGGACTAGATCAGTGGTTCTCAAACTGGGGTTCCCTGGGGGTCTGTGAGCTGGTGCTTCGGGATCCACACATTTTTTTAAATTAATTAAATTAATAAAAAATTACAAGCACGTAGATGTTAAACAACATGTTAAAATACACCAAAATGCAGGAAATCCCATCTACATGTACTTTATTCAAAAATTTCTGGGGGAGGACCCCCACCTGCTATTTGCATTCCAGCATAGATCGGTTTACAAATGAAGCCTGTTACTTGGTCTGACTACTGCTGTTGTGATTCTGTTCAGTTTTATGTAAAGAGTTTTCTGTAATAATGTGAAGAAGTAATAACACAATTTATTATTGTTCATTATATGAATACATAAAGATTTAATCAAAAAGGCGTTCAATACAAGATCAACTGGACATTATTATAATTTATAATTTATTATTATTTGACTTTATTATTATTATAAAGTCCAGTTAATCTTGTATTGAACGCCTTTTTTGGTTTTATCATGTCCTGGACGACTGAGAATCTTCACCAGCATAAAGATTTAATGTGTTTTTTTTATTCTGTTAATTTTATCACAATTGTAATTTTTGTAAGTTGAAATAAAAAAATGTTTTTTGTTAATTAAGTGTGTCTTGAATGAAAAATACCCCATGTTTAAAAGTATATAAATTGTATTAACACTATTAAAGAACATGTATTAAGTATTCATGTTACACAAATATTTCCGTAGCATGAAAGAGACAAATTGAAGAAAATTATTTAAAAAACATGAAGGTTACGAGGGGGTCCCTGAACTCAAAAAGTTTGACAACCCCTGCACTAGATTATTTTATTAGATTAGCATTCTGTCACTCAGAATTGTCTCAATCCCTGGAAACATTCTTTAGTTGTAATTTATAAAAAGTATGAGCAAAACAGCTCTTCCTGCAGCGACAGTTTAAATATTATTTTTCTCCCTTTTTTTTTTTTTTTTTACAGTAACCATGTGAAGACTGTATTATAAATTTTACATTCAAAATGTTATTTGTAGGCTTCTGGTTTTTACTTTGGCAACCAACCAACACAAAGGCAGAACGTGTCTGTCATCGGTTTGTCTGCTTCTACACTTTGCTCTCTGAGTAATTGCCCCCAGACCAATAAATGGATAAATTGTCGGGGGGGATCGTAAGCGTACCATGAAAGACTTTCAATATCTCGAGTGGTGAAGTAGCTCGTAAAAAAAGGAAAAACGTGGTGCCTCCTTGTTTTCTTTTCTTACTATCCCACCCAAATCAGAGCAGGGGGGTTCTAATGAGGTAAGAGAACAACACAAGTAGCAAGTAGCCGTTGTCTAACGAGCTTCATCGCGTCTACTTTTCACAAACAGTGGCCTATTTATTTAGTGTTCAGTCAGAAAAGTTCCCCGTTTGGTCCTGTCTGAGGAAAAAGTTTGATCGTTTGAAGATAGTTTACAAAGCAGGAGTGGTTGCAGCTGAGCACCTTTCAGGTCGTACATACAACGGTATACTTTCACTACCAGTACGAGTTCTGTAAGAGAGAAAAGAAAAAAAACTCCCCGGCGCTCTATCAGCGAGGAGCAGCTGAAATACTGTAACAACAGAGCAGCAGTCAAAAATACCTCAATTATAGCTATTTACACAAAGAACATAAACACGTTCCCAGATTCCCATTGACACGAGACAACTGATGGTCTTTAGTGGCAAGACCATGACGTTCACGTCGACACTTCACACACGCGCGTGCACGGAAAACGCCGTGTTTGTGCTGAGCAGCGAAGCGCCGTCGTCGTTATCGTCACTCTCGGCGAGGGGTGGCATGGGACGGGGTGTGAGGTTTTTAATGCCTCTTCGAGTGAGGCTGTTAAGGAGCAGCGAGTCCACACATCTGGAGGACACAGTCAGTCAGCACATGCTGAAAGTTAGCGGTGGCGCTCGCAGTCCAAATTAGTGGCGAGTTTTATTCCCCCCGCTGTGGTAGGAAAATATCAAATCTGCTGCCATATGAGTGCCATAAAGCCGGCTGTGGAGTGTTTGATGCCTTCATGTGGGAGCTTGTGAGCCGAGTGTGTGTGTGTGTGTGTGTGTGTGTGTGTAAGTGCTAGGTGGGACATGCAGGCCTTAATGGGAGATGAGAGTAGTTGTATGCATTCTTGAATGGACACATGTTTTCTGTTTGGGCAGCTCTTATCAGCGTGCGTATCCATGCACATGCAATTTTCTCTTCCTACATACACTTCTTTACATTTCTCTGTGTGTGTGTGTGCGTGTATGTATACATATATTTATATATATAAATGTGAAGCTATACCCCTTTAGCTCTTATAGACCCAGTTGACCCTGCTGCACAGAGCAGACAGACACAGCAGAGTCAGACGGCCCCTGGGGTGGTCCTGTCTGAGGTGTGCTATTATGGCCCAACAAGGCTAGGGGCCCGTACACAGGCACGGACACGTATACCGTAATTGTACACACACCTATATACACACAGTTTCATGCACAGATGGGTTTTTGTGCCTAAATATCCACAACTTTTTCCTTTAATATTCAAGCTGCTCTTAACATTTACACTTGGTGTTTTGCACCTGTACTTGGCTTGGATTTTTATTTTATTTATTTTAATTTTTTTTACTGCAAGTACAGGTGCAGTATATTTCGGACTATAAGGCACACTTAAAATCCTTTAATTCTCTTAAAAATAGATAGTGAGCCTTATGTATTCATTCTGGTTGTGTGAACTTATAGTGAATGCGTTGCATAAAGTTCGACTTATCTGACTTTTATGTTTCGATTAATGCGACTTATAATCCGGTGCGCCTTATACATGAAAACAGACCCGTTCATTGGTGTTGCATCTTATAGTTCGAAGAATACGATAGCTTGTTTCAGTGATGTGCTGAGAAAATTTGGCTAAACGTTGTGTTGCATAAAGCAAATGAAAAGTTATTCATATATTTGACATTCAGCTTGCAACACAGGTGAGCTTGAAGTCAACGTCGAGCACATCGAGGTGCGAAACACAACGCGTTATAATAAAACAACAACAATACAGTAGTTGTGTGTTCAACACCTTGTTTTCGTTCAAACAAACCTCTAAAAGTAAAAGTTGTCCGACAAAAACCTGAAACGGAGAACGGAGCTCAGGTTCGTTCCACCACCCAAAGAGAAAAAAGGACAAATTTGTCGCTCAGAGAAGAACAGGGAAATGCACAAATTTAAAAAAATGAAAATAGACGCACATGCCCACAAGCAGACACAAGATGAATTCCCTGGCAAGCGTTCAGATCACTCAAGTAACAACTTCTAAACACACACACACACCGCCATCTCCCACCATGTGACCTCTAATCACAACCCCAGAGCTTGGACATCAAATGAAGCAAGTTTAAAAAAAAAAAAAATCATCAGGAGTAATTAACACATTTTCATATGCAAATGTGATTAATGCTAAACTACAAAGTCATTATGCAAATCGACTTTTCCTTGAGCCTCTGTACAAATATTCACAGCTCAAATCAGGGGATCAGTCTCGCCATCTTTCTTTTTTTTTATCTCTCACCCCTCTCCCTTTCCCCTCTCTATCGCTCCCTCTCTTGGAGTGGAGATAATACGTAAGTAGCATGTGAAGTTATTTCAAACTCAAGCGGCGTGTGTGTGTGCGTGTGTGTGTGTGTTTTCATGCGATGGGCCGGGGCTATGGCATTACGCCGCCTGCCTACTGATTACTGGCTGCTTGGCACTGGAGCGAGACAGGGAAGCCGGCGAACAGGGGACGGTATGAATATGCAAAAGCCTGATTGCTTTTCATGATTAAAGCCTATTTAATATGGAAATGAGAGCAAGCCAGGTGATTAAAGGAGCATTGGGTGGTGGGGGCAATAAAAAGAAGAAGAAGAAAGAAAGAGGACACCTTCAAGTCCGGACGAGTGGAGATGGGTAAGCCGGACCCATCGTTTGGTGATAGCAGCTTGACCTCTTCGGCTGCCAAAGGTTGCTGCATCTGTGGAAATGGTTTGTAGGTTACGGTGCAGGTTTGCATCCAAAAACCACAGTGACTCATTTAAAAAAAAAAAAAAAACAGATTTCTCTCCGAGAGTAAAGACGGATCTTCTCGTGCTGAACGGCTCCTCTGCACACTTTCGCACCCGCAAGAAATTTCCTGCGTGCGAGTGTGACCGTTCTCGAGTGGCGTTCATCTCGTTCGAATGCTTTGATCGTACGAGTATACCACTTTTGGTTCAGTTGAACACCAGCAACTCGGTTTGCAAGAAGCTTCTCACCACCACCAAAAAAAACAACAAAGCACACACACACATACACTAAACTACTGCGAATGCTTCAGACCGCAAACAGTGACACGATCACAGGTGGACGGAGAGCAAAACGGAGAGAGATGCTCAAGACAACAAAGAGGGAACGGTTCCCACGAAGCGGCGTCGCCTCGTGCCTTAAAGTGCTCGACTGTCGTCCTGGGACGAGTTCAAAGCACGGCCAGGGTCGTCTGAGTCGACGGCAGCGACAACCTCGCCTGCGCGATGACACGCATCATTCTTCAGACACTCCATACACAAATTCGTACAAGCGCGTGCACGCACACGCTAACAAATCCGACGCAGACACACTCGGAGTGCAAGCGTCAGCATGCAGGAGGATCTCAGGAGAGGGAACAACAGGGCAGGAGAGGAGGCCATTTTTCATCTACTGTACGCTGCACGTGTAAGAGAGTTCACACGTGGTGGTGTGTCTGGTGCGAGTGCGCTCGCAGCTTTTTGGGGCTTGAATGTGCTGGCCTTGCAGCGTGTTTGCAGTTTAAGCAAGAAGGCTGACAGACAACGAGGCCAGACAGGATGTTATAAAACACAGGCAGGTGAAGAAAACAGGGAGTTAAGCACATGTTGTACATACAGCGCAAGCATGTCGTGGATTATTAAGGCTGCCAACAGGCACTACCCCACACACACACACACACACACGTACACCACCACCATTACTATTCTGTTCACAATTCTCTCCTCGTTTTCATGACCTGCAGCTTTGAAAATAAAATGTTTTTTTTTATACATGAAAACCTGCTGCTCTGTTAGATATAATGTGCTGTGATGTTTTAGTGGCGTGTTGAACAACTCAGACAAAACTTGCACACACACACACAAATCCTAGGAGCGCTGTAGCTTCACTGCAGAACAATTGTTCAAACTTTCTATTGGTCACAAAAAGTTGGACTTTACAGCCCTAAACTGGCATTTTTATATCTTTACAACTTTTACTCAGTCATAATTTGTTGTGTGGTTTCGGGGGATTTTACCACAGATTATTCAATTTAGTGTGTGACAATGTCACACCCTCGTTTTCCTCGGGTTAAAAAAAACAAACCTTTTCTTCTTACTGCCATGTTTTTTTTTTTTTTTAGTAAAAGTAAAAATTGTACATCCGAACGTAGACATTTTGTCTTCTTTGATCTGGCATGTCACTTTGCTGTAGGACTTGTGTTTTGTTTCAGTTCCCCTCAGAGTGCACACCGCGCACTTCAGGTGTATTTTACCTTCTTTTTTTTTTCTTTTTTTTTTTTACTGGGGGTGAAGAGTCTTCTTTTGTCCTACATAAATAAAAACTGTAGAAACATTTAAAAAAAATTAATGTGTGATCATCAGTTTTCTGTTCTAGTTCAGAAAAAACTGACTGAGGTTTACTTTTTAATCTACTGTTCTTGTCTGCCTCTCATTAATTCAGCAGTCAGGGAGCAACACACAGGTGTGTGGTTACCATGGGAACCTAATGGGCCAATGGCACCAGCTTTAATATTTATATGTTTTGATCTTGATTCTCTTTACACTTATTAGACAGTTTATACATCTAGAGACATTTTTTTTTCTTAGCTCATGATGGAGTTTTGGGCAGTAGCTGCATTAGCACCCTTCAACATTACTAAATAAATCTTTCAGTCACTTCTTTGCAAATATTTTTGTATTCAGTGCTCATAGCTCCTAAATCAGGGGCATCCAAAGTGCAGGCCAAGGGCCATTTGTGGCCCTTGGAGTGATTTGGTGCAGCCCTCGACTACAATTAAAGAATGGTATAATTTTGACCCACAGGCTTAAGAGTTTTTTGCAGATGTAGCCCTTCTTTAGGTTTAATGGTGATGCTTTTTAAATACAATTTTTAGGTTTAAAAGCAAAAAAGATGAAAATAGTCTTCTCAAAATGAGTGATTTACCATATTTTTCACCATTTAAGTCACACCTTTTTGCATAAATTTGCAGGTCCTGCGACTTATACACTGAAGTGACTAATATACGTTTTTTCCCATATTTATAACCAATTTTTGGCTGAGATCGGATGATTTCATTCATTCTGACATGGAAAATATTGAACATTATCATTTTCAGCCACTAAAAGGCCCTCGACCTATATGGCAAACCAAATATCTCATTAATAGGCAAAAGTGGCTCTTAATGAGACACTTGGCTTGCCATACCAAGCCACCTGCGTCTCGCTCCAGAACTCCTGGAGCAAACATCAAATCAGCTGCATTTCGCCACTCCACCCAGGCAAAATGCAGCTGATTTGACCATTACAGTGCGTTTATTAAGGAAAAGTTAAACTGATACACACCTTTACAATAATGTTGAGCAAACAAATAATTGCTTTTATGTGTTATTCTTGTTAAATTATTGTTAAAGTCTTCCTGTGCATGCTCCCGCTGGCCCACATTTCCAGGTTATCAGCGGTGACACGTAACAAATATGACACATCAACGGCAACACATAATAGATGCGACTTATACGCCGACAAGTACGGTAAGTACAATACAAATATTTATCCATAATGAATCCGTTTACACTACATCAAACCTTCACTGACCTACTAAAAAGTAGAATTTTGGATAATAATTCACAAAACTTGGCTAAATATAACAAATGTTTTCAAAGTCAATAATTTCTGTTGAGTTAATAATCAATAGAAATTGGACATTTTTAAAATAATATAAAGTGGTATCATCAGCATACAAGTTGATCAACTTTTTATCGGTGTCCCTTCAAACCTTCTATGAATCTGTTTTAGCGACTGCAGCTGGACAGGTTTTCAGAACTTCGATGACCCATTTGGGCCGTCCGTGGTCCAAATGGGTGATTGAAGCTCCACCCCCTTTAAAAAAGGGGATGGAGTTTTTTTTCGCCTAGGAAAAATAAACGAAAGTGAACTTTCAAATCATACAAAAAAATCACACTTAAAAAAAAAAAAAAATCTATTTTTTTCTGGCCCGCGAGTCATTTCATCTAGACAGCGCTGGCCCACCTACGAAAATGTTTGTACATCCCTGTCCTAAATATGTCATGCAATGAAAACATATTTTCTCTGAGTTTGTATGCGAGTGCATGTGTGTGATGTGCTGAAGAGCATGCCGGTGAGTGCGAGCGCCTCCAACACTTTGGACTTAATTAGCTCTAATAATGTAATCTAATTTGGTTGGAACTTGAGACTGACTTGAGTGGCAATCTAATGTGTTGAACAAAGCTGTCCTCGTCTCTTTCATTTGGCGCTTCGAGAGCTTTCATGTCCTGTTCTCGTAGCGATAAGACGGTCTGTCTGCATGACTCACTGACTAAACGGCTGACTCACTCTTTGAATCCTCTGACAAGTTTAGGAGGCTAAATTAAAGCTGCATGATAAATTGAAATGTTATTATTTTTGCAATATTGAGATTGCGATAAATTGCAGACACAAAGTGCAACAATGTTTTTCAATGTCATCAACTCCCAGTGCCCTAAACATGTGTCTGTGAGGTGAAAGTGGATGAAATGGCAAAGCACAGAGTTTATGAGGTTTGTAGAAAAAAACGAGAGGGGTGAGGAGAAGAGGGGGTTTACTGCAACCAATATGTGTTTGCAACATTTAACAATATCACAACTATATATTTTCTCATTATCACACAGTCATATCTTTTGTTTTTCTTTTTCAAAAGCCACATTTCTATTGATATATAATCAGATTTTATTATCAATAAACTTCGTGGTGTGAGAAATCTTGAAAGAACGCTTCGTTTCTTTTTGTCTCCCAAATGGACACCAGCATCCAAACCTTCACTGTCACACGCTGTCTCTGATCTTTTGCAGACACGTTGCATGCCGACAGATGATGGCCACACACAGACGCTGTGCACATGCATCGGTTTCTGCAGCGACGACAACAGCCACAACGAAACAAAAGGCACGCTCCGAAATGAAGGGTTCGAATTTTAAAGATGGAGACTCGTCGCATCGTCTCACGAGCTCGTTTGGCCTCCAGTTCTGAAGTTACCGAAGTTATTGAACTGAAAAGTGATGGAGTCCAATCAACTTGTGATAAATGTTGGAAAATGACAACTATTGATTTATTTACTCTGATAAGACAAACATACTTTTGCACTCACTGTTAAGCCACCGACTGTTGCCATTGCGTCTACACAAACGTCACTTTTGTGCGTATTCAAAGTGTGAATCGGTCGCGTCCATCGTGGAACAGTTTGACACGACTCAGCTGAACTAATGATGCATTTCACGTCGAAAATAAACGACAATAAATGTTTTGACTTCTTAGACGTGACCGTGATAGAACAGGAACAAAACTTGCAACGACCCTGAACAGCCTCCGCTCCTGGGCGTCATGGCGACTGCCTCCTCTGATAACTCCGAGTTGGTTTC
>JBBPBX010011484.1:14566-19684 GCA_038048925.1 Garcialebias charrua | reverse complement strand
ATTAATCCACTTCTCCTCACCGTGCACACAGATGAATTTTAATCAGCTTCCTTAACCTCGTCATGTGCCGCAGGATTTCTTTGTAAACGCTCAGACACACACACCCTCCATCACACTACTACGACCCCCCCACCCCACACACACACACACACACACACACACACACAATCAAACAAACAAACAAACAAAACAACAAAGAAAAGCACATTTAGGGAGCGGCTCCTCCGTCACCTTCTTCTTCTTCACCACGTTTAACCGTTGTTTCAGACGAAGAAGTCCTTCAGCTCTAAGTGTGCGTCTGTTTTTGTCAAGCGAGATTCAAGTGTGTTTGTGTGTGTGTGTGTGTGTGTGTTTGATCTGTACCTCCTTTCTCCTGTTTGGGGCAGATCCCCTTGGCCGGTGTCAGCCTCCTCTGCTCAGTCTCTTCTCCCCCAGGGGTCACCTGGATGCCCACCTCCACTGGCATGGACCCTCTACCCATCTCCAGCGACCTGGCCCTCGGAGCGATGGGAACCCCCATGACCCCGCCGCTCTCCCCGGGCTTGGAGAAGGGCCCACGTCTGCCGCCGGGCCCCCGGCACAGGCGGCGCTTGTGCTCTATGAAAACCAGGATGTCACCGAGCGGGAAGTTGGTCTGACACTGGCCGCAGGTCAGCAGGTCCTGCTCTCCGGGTCCCGCCCTCCGGGGGCCGGGGCTGGACGGCTCTGGAGATGGAGATCTCGCCCCTGAGTCATGATTGGCGCCTGCTGGAGAAGAAGGAGGAGAAGAAGAAGAAGGTCAGTGACGGCAGAATGTAAGAGATGAACAGGTGAGGGAACCACAAGCGTTAGATATTTCTGAAACATTTACATGGTGCTACACAACCTGGTGCTACACAACATGATGCTACACAACAGGATGCTTTTGTAGTGGTACGACCCAGGAGACGCTGAAAGTGTAAACACGCTTACCGGCTCGAGCGTAACCGGATCGAAGGACCCTTTCTACGTCCAAGGCTGGTGTACTCTCTTTACCGGAACCTAGGCTGACCGTCTTAAAGGTTACGAGTTGTTTGATGTTTACCAGAGCGTAGCTGGACGTCACACGGAGAGCGTGCCATGGTTGAAACTCACTCAAAGACAAACTTCCCCTCTTCCTCTTTTCCTTAACCTATTTCTTTCGTTGCCAGTAATATTAAGTTAAAAGTGCCTTCAGATATAAGTTAATTACCATCTTATTACTTGATCTGTTGTCCCTTAAACATTTATAGGAAATTGATTAGTACTAAATCACAGTGTACATGTATGATGTTATTTTAATGATCTGTTAAATAAATGACCGCATTTCCTTGATGGGTCAAATATAATAACGTCTCATGGTCACTTATACATCTCATCTGGTCACACAAGATATGTTAAACCCAAAAAGAAGAGAATCCGTGAATAAATAACAATTACTATTCTTTGAACATGAACTAGTCTTGAATAAGTAATTAAGGTTGTGAAAGTTAACCTTACTATCACATCCTACATACTAGTGGGCCGTACGTGTCTACTACACTTTTTTCATTCATTCAACCTTTATTTAGACAGATAAGTCACATTGAGCCTCAAAGACTCATTTACAAGTGAGATCTACTTAGACAGACAAAACGTAATGAAATTAGACACATTAGGAAATGGAGGCGAAAAAAATTCCTATTAAAATCTTTCTTCATGCCTGCGGAAAAAAATTCTAATATTAAAAAACACCTCGCACAAATAAGCACATAGTGACGAAGACATTCTGCAGAGTGGGGAGACACCGAGAACGGTGAGCAATGTTCATAGATGCTCTCGAGGTCACTGGAAGAGTTCTGATAAGGATGGAATAATAAACAGCTCCCTCTGTTGAGATCCATAAACATTCTCGAGGATGTCGGGGAATGGCCAAGGTCAACACTAATGAGAATCCAAGAGTCCTGAAATGATGACAGAATGTTTATTCAGCTGGTTCACTCTGGCTGACGGTGGAGTTCCCCGATGGGCGGAGGTGAGCATCAGATTACATGTCCTCCAGGCGTATTCAGATAAGGTGGCCTTGAAGGCCAGCCGGGGGAGCCAGATTCAGATAAACACACAATTGTTTTGGGTACAGACAGAATATAATGACAACTGCCTTGAGTCTGTGTTGGTCCAAAAACGGTTCTGAAAATGTCCAAAATTATGTGGCCACACACCGATGGAAAGTACCTGTGTAAAAATCCCTGAGATCTGATCCATTCTGCCCAAGTCAACTGAGTCTGGATACACAGGCAAGAACCAAGCCATCACAAAGGCAAGCAGCATGATCGGGTCTCAATTTGCTGCAGACAACTTCCTTAATTGTAGATAAAACCAGCAACCAGCTGAATCCAAAAAGCAGGAACCAGTTATCATAAATCCAATTAAATATGTGTCCTTTAGATCCACAGATGACAGCAGAGATAGACACTTCATCAAGTCTTCAAGTCGATGAGATATCCAGCTGCGTGCCAACATGGCAATCGGCTCACCTACAGCCTGTCTTCTCTTTGAAGAAATGTTATCAAATTGTGTAGAGGGACCAACTGATCAAATAAGTCCATAGTTTTTTGTTCGGAAGATGCAAGAGAGACTCAGAAGCAGTTTCACAGACAGACAGTAAAGCAAAGCAAAGCAGCGTGGGAGGGGGAGCGTCTGTCCTCGGCTACACAACCTGGTGCTACACAACCTGGTGCTACACAACCTGGTGCTACACAACAGGATGCTACACAACCTGGTGCTACACAACAGGATGCTACACAACATGATGCTACACAACATGATGCTACACAACCTGGTGCTACACAACCTGGTGCTACACAACCTGGTGCTACACAACAGGATGCTACACAACATTATGCTACACAACTTGGTGCTACACGACCTGGTGCTAGACAACCTGGTGCTACATAACCTGGTGCTACACAACATGGTGCCACACAACCTGGTGCTACCCAACAGAATGCTACACAACCTGGTGCTACATAACCTGGTGCTACCCAACAGAATGCTACACAACCTGGTTCTACACAACCTGGTGCTACGCAACCTGGTGCTACACAACCTGGTGCTACACAACATGATGCTACACAACGTGATGCTACACAACATGATGCTACTCAACGTGATGCTACACAACATGCTGCTACACAACATGATGCTACACAACATGCTGCTACCCAACATGATGCTACCCAACATGATGCTACATAACATGATGCTACCCAACATGTTGCTACACAACATGCTGCTACACAACATGCTGCTACACAACATGCTGTTACCCAACATGCTGCTACCCAACATGATGCTACCCAACATGATGCTACACAACATGATGCTACATAACATGATGCTACCCAACATGCTGCTACCCAACATGATGCTACACAACATGATGCTACACAACATGATGCTACACAACATGATGCTACCCAACATGCTGCTACACAACATGATGCTACACAACATGCTGCTACCCAACATGATGCTACCCAACATGATGCTACATAACATGATGCTACCCAACATGTTGCTACACAACATGCTGCTACACAACATGCTGCTACACAACATGCTGCTACCCAACATGCTGCTACCCAACATGATGCTACCCAACATGATGCTACACAACATGATGCTACATAACATGATGCTACCCAACATGCTGCGACACAACATGATGCTACACAACATGATGCTACACAACATGATGCTACACAACATGTTGCTACACAACATGATGCTACACAACATGATGCTACCCAACATGCTGCGACACAACATGATGCTACACAACATGATGCTACCCAACATGATGCTACCCAACATGCTGCTACACAACATGATGCTACACAGCATATGCTACACAACATGATGCTACACAACATGATGCTACCCAACATGATGCTACACAACAAGATGCTACACAACATGATGCTACCCAACATGATGCTACCCAACATGATGCTACACAACATGATGCTACACAACATGATGCTACACAACATGATGCTACCCAACATGGTGCTACACAACATGATGCTACACAACATGATGCTACACAACATGATGCTACACAACATGCTGCTACACAACATGCTGCTACTCAACATGATGCTACACAACCTGGTGCTACACAACATGGTGCTACACAACATGATGCTACACAACATGATGATACACAACATGATGCTACACAACCTGGTGCTACACAACAAGATGCTACACAACATGATGCTACACAACATGATGCTACACAACATGATGCTACACAACATGCTGCTACACAACATGATGCTACACAACATGATGCTACACATGGTGCTACACAACATGATGCTACACAACATGATGCTACACAACATGATGCTACACAACATGATGCTACACAACATGATGCTACACAACATGATGCTACACAACATGATGCTACACAACATGATGCTACACATGATGCTACACAACATGATGCTACACAACATGATGCTACACAACATGATGCTACACAACATGATGCTACACAACATGATGCTACACATGATGCTACACAACATGATGCTACACAACATGATGCTACACAACATGATGCTACACAACATGCTGCTACACAACATGATGCTACACAACATGATGCTACACAACATGATGCTACACAACATGTGCTACACAACATGATGCTACACAACATGATGCTACACAACATGATGCTACACAACATGATGCTACACAACATGCTGCTACACAACATGATGCTACACAACATGATGCTACACAACATGATGCTACACAACATGCTGCTACACAACATGCTGCTACACAACCTGATGCTACACAACATGATGCTTCACAACATGATGCTACACAACATGATGCTACACAACATGATGCTACACAACATGCTGCTACACAACATGCTGCTACACAACATGATGCTACACAACATGATGCTACACAACATGATGCTACACATGATGCTACACAACATGATGCTACACAACATGATGCTACACAACCTGATGCTACACAACATGCTGCTACACAACATGCTGCTACACAACCTGATGCTACACAACATGATGCTTCACAACATGATGC
>JBBPBX010011483.1:44262-55821 GCA_038048925.1 Garcialebias charrua | reverse complement strand
ATATATAAATGTATAAATAGCGGATTAGATTAGCTTCCCCTAATTTTCATAAGACATTTGTGCTTTTGAAATTGTGGACCTAAAAAAATTAATAAGCGTTTTAGAAATTGTGGAACTAATTCTTGGATTAGCGCTGCCCAGCACTGGTCACAGGCCATGAAAAAAATGATAAAAAAGGTGCGACCTATACACCGAAAAATACGGTATACACACAGTGACAATAAGGGGCTTGGTAGAATGCTCTGAAACTGTAGTTTAACCAGCAAAAAACAGGAAGTAGCTCACTTGAACCATTGACTAGTAATGATACGGTGAAGACAGGATGATGTGTGGGAGTGCACATCCTCCATGCACATCAGGGGAATTAATATTAGGACAAGTAAATTAATTTACTCGCCAAGAAGCCATCCATCCCGCAGCTCGTAGTCTGTTCATTAGTATGAATGGATTGTGCGTTGAACTGGGCCACCTCGCCACAATGTTGGTTAGCTGCTTTTGCATATCTCACATAATTTGCACATTGAATGAATGAAAATGCTTCCTGTTAACATAAACATATTCACCCTGTGATGGTGCTTTAATAGAAACGTGTGTGCAATCGATAGCTCTGATTACGTTTGGGAAAACTGGCCGTCGCTGCAAATTGCGCTTTGATGTTGGCCTGTTCAACTGCTTGTAGGGAATTTGATATACTGTACTTGGTTGACATACAGATAATTCCTGGCAAAAAAAAAATGCTGGCATGGCTCGTCTGGCTCAGGGTTGACTGGCGCAGTCCTGATCGGTCTGCCAGCTCCCTCTGGAATGACCCTGTTGCTAGGAACCCCAGTGTGGTCATCTCTCTGTGTACGGACAGCACACGGTTCTTTGCTGTGCCACGCTCCAAGACCTGCAGCAGCTCCAAGCACAGTTCCAAAGGATTGCCTTTGGAGGCCTAAAACAGCTGATGAGCCAGTTGTCATCATGGGCCAGAAAACCCTCTGTCCCAAACTACATGCTCTCTGCATATTGCACCATTTGCAATATTCTCGTAATGATTAATTTTTCTTTTTTAATTTGGACCACTGCAAATTTTTGGTTACTGGGGTTTAAGACTGTAGCGTGTGTTTAGCTCTTCTTTCAGTAGCTGTGAAAAATAAACCCAGTTTCTCCAAACTGTTTAAAGACTTGTCTACATCAGGTAAGATATTAGTTGGTCATAAAAAAAAAGAGCCATCTCTTTTAGATTATCAGCTCCACCAATATTGCGCCACTTGTGTTCTTTGTGACACTTTGTGCAGTATGGGGGGCAGAAACGGTCAAAATAAACATGATTAATTAAAATAAACCCGTCTTCGGCATAACCTGAACCTGCAACACAAAAAGGCATTCATGACCAGCTCCAAGAATAAATCAATAAAGTGTCTGTAGTGGAAGCACTTCATAATCACAGCGTTTTCATGTAATATTCACTCACTCGGAGTGTGATCTAAATAAATAGTTCCCTGGGCAGTGTGTCTCACTGTACATTGATCATGAACACAAGACCCCCAGGCAACAATGCAGAGAAGAAAAATGGCTTCCTTATTTTCACTCATCTGAGGCTCTGCAGCCCTTAATAGACAGAATCAGAATGTCTGCTCTGGTGTTGCAGGCTTTATGAGACCATTACCGCTTTTTTATTGTGTATTCCTGGACTAATGGCTTTCTATGCTTCCTCTGATTTACGGCCTGTCAGCTTTGTGGCTGTCCATTAGAGAGGCTTGACATCAAGCCAGTGCTTGAAGTGCCCACTGTTAAAAATAAGGAAGTCATGCCTCACACTTAGACGCCAGACTCCTTAAAATGCTGTTCAAAAACACACCCGAGCCTGCGCATGTAGAAGCTTGTTTTCAAAAGCGCTGCTTCATATGTGATTTTTATTAGGCCATTAGGTGACATAAATGAAACACGTCTACAGTGGTTAGTTTGAAAAAGAGTGTCAGATCTATTAATATTGCACATTATTAACATGTGAAATTATCTGCATTAAACTTTGATTTTTTTTATGGATGTGTAATAAATAACAGTGGATAAGCCACTGCCATCCCAATTAAACACACCATTAAATATATGTTTACCATTATGACTTTATTTAATCTTTGATTCGGCAAAGCCTTTATTGAATGGGAGGAATCCTTTCAACACTGAGCTCTTTGACTCATTCACATACTTAAGGACCACTGGTGTTGACATTAGTCATTTTTTTTCATAAAGGCTCCATTTAATTTTAAAGACTACTTAACCTCACATATATTCATTAATGTTAATATAAATATTTGCACATGCTTTATATTGGTAGAGCATGTCTAGACATGTATATGGTTAAATTTTCCGTTTTTTTTTAAAGGCCAGATTGACTTTACTTTGTACCCCGATGGAAGCATGTGGGTAAAATGTTTATTGTATGTATGAAGGATATCAAAAGGCATCTAGGTGGACATAATGAAAATTTGTTACATGGTAGTGAAGATAAATTAAAGAAGAAAAGCCTGTGTCCTGCAAGTCTGCAGACCTTTTTACATTTTGGCCAAACCATGCAAAAGATATAACTAACATAAATAAATAGTTAGTTGCAAATCTGGTTTGTTTCACTCATTTTGCCTCCATGCATGTCAATGGAAACTGCAACAAAAGTGCATCACCTCTGTTTTGAACACTAAACAAATAAAAGTACATTAAAAAAAACTAAACAAGAGGCAGCAGCGCTACCAACTAGGGATGCACAATATTGGATTTTTGGCCAACATCCGATATGCCGATATGTTAAAACTTATTTGGCCGATAACGATGCCGATACGATATTGTATATACTTTCCTTTGTCAGAACACAGCCCTTTAGGTTTATTTGCTACAAAAATTGTGCAACAGCTGTACAAGCTGGTGACATATATTCAGTAACAGCCATATCATATGCATAGCACTTTATAACTTATATGTGTTAAATGTTATTTATTAGCATTAGTCACCCCCGATGCTGTCTCACTTGTGGAGGCTTGTTCCAGGTTCCTAGCTGCAATGTGGGATCCTCTGCACTCCTGTGCATGAAGGACAGACTTTTTTTAAATCAAAGTTTTTGTCTATCCATTGTGCAGTAAGACTAATCATGCCAACAGGGCTAACACGACGTCCAAATGTCTATGGTAAAATATATTGGATATTACTCTGCCGTGTCATCGGGTGACATCATCACGTTGTGCTGCTGCTGCAGGCAAAAACAGCGCCTTTTATATCGGCAAGTTATTTTAAAGGAATGGCCGATATTGAAAATTAACGTTAATATCGGCCGGTACCGATACCATGCCGATAATATCGTGCATCCCTAAAGAACTGCTACAAAGTAGAAAAAAAGAAAGAATAGAAATACATAACTTGCTATAAATGACACTGACATAGGCAAAACATCAACTGAAAATAATATACCAATATAATATACCAATAATATACCAGCATCTGCTTTCAGAAGTGAAATAATTCTAACGGCCTGGTTGAGGTCTAGAAAAACATAAATCAGAATGCAGCAGACATGAAGCTTACATGACGTTCAGTAACACACCATCAAACCAGAACAGGTCAAGAAATGTGCAAAACGTTTGTCATTAAATTACAAGAAGCCTCACAGAGCTGCGATGAACATATCAGACCTTCTGTGAGGACTGGCCGTGCCGTGTTGTTACGAGAACAGCTGCGAGACAGGACCACCAGGGCTGCAGAACTGAGGCCTGTCATTGTCAGCCCACCCTCTTCAGTTCCTACCACACCTCCTTACTCCATCACATGAATCACAGTCACCACCCTTCGCTGCCTCTGCAACAAAAGACGCTTTGAGGTTGTGCTCTTCTTTCTTTGTGCCCAGCAGAACTGCTCGAGACAAGAGCGGCTTAAGAGGAACTCTTAATGAAAGGATGTCCATCACGGAACAACGCGCATCGTAAAAAAAGAACCATAAAAGGTGATATTTAAAAACATCCGTTTTTGGAGCTTGTAACATGGATCGTCAGATGTTAAGTTATTTTACGTTCTTCACCAAACTGTTTTATTGATGATAATACGCCTGAGGTTTAAGCTGCACTTTTTTTTTTACATTCATCGCCCCAAGAATCCTCTGTGGGGGTTAGAAACTTCAAACAGTTCCTCATGAAAAAGTCAGGAGGTATCAGACATGTGTTCCCCACATTCACCCCCTACCCCTGCTGACTTACCAACACCAAAGGCCAGAATTGATTTTTTGGAAATCCGCACCAGCTCCACCCCATCAGAGATCACCTTGCTTTACTCCAGCCTCTACTCCTTCAACAGCACTAACAATTAAAGGAAAACCTGTGAAGCGTCTACTGCTTTCAAGCTAAAATTTCTAGTCGTGTTACAACATCTGTGTGTGTGTTTTTATTTTTATTTTCATGGTCTCCTTTGGAACATCTGAGAAAAGTTAAATTGTCACAATGTATTTCTTACTCTAATTCTACATGGATGATCCTAGTGTATGAGCTAATAAAGTGAGGTTTATAACTGATCCACAACAGATTATCTGACATAAGAGCAAAGTCGTGCTACTCATGTGCCTTAAAATTGGTCTCAACGTAAAAATAATAATAATAATAAAGCACCATATGAATGGTTATACAGGAGCCAAGCGAGATAAGTCTGAAGTGGCTTTCATGTATAGAGATTCATTTAAGATCCCTGTTAAATTGAACATTCCTTTTTGTAACAAGGTTAAGGTCCTCTGGGCAGATTCTTTGTTGAAATGTTTAGTTTTTATCCAAAAGACTTCTTCAATCTGAGTCTTCTTCAGACTTCTTCTACCTGGATTATGGAGCATGCATCAGAACATTCCTTTCTGTTTCTCTACATGTGCTCCTGGCAGGCAATGGCAGAAAAGCAAAGTCGTTTTTTTTTTTTTTTACATTTTTATCACAGATTTGTGTACATTTTGACTGTAATGCCTTATTTGATAACTATTCCATAACTTAGCTAATGAAAATTATAGACTTTATAGGAAATTCAAAAAGGGATTTTTTTTTCCACTGACACTTAACTGTGGAGAGTCAAAACGTCAGTAGTCCCAGTATATACAGTATATATATATACAGGTAGTCCTCGACTTAAGACGGAGATCCGTTCCTACGCTGCGTCGTAACTCGAAAATCGTTAGTAAGTCAGAAAATACGTCCAAACGGCACCTCATACGCACAGTACTGTATTTTGTCAAGCACTTAGCCTATCCTAACACATTACGCTACATAATTATCAAAAAACACATACATTTGGAGCCATAATGAAGGGAAAAAAGAGTTAATAACCTACTGGAATGCTGGTGAAGCCTTCCTCCGCCTGTTAGCATGTTAGCTCGGTGTTCCTCCAACATCTGAGGCTGCCTGAAGTTCGTGCGGTCCAGACTGTTTACAGTAAGGTCTGTTAGCATGTTAGCTCCATACATTTGGAGCCATAATGAAGGGGAAAAAAAGTTAATAACCTACTGGGAGCTGGTGAAACCTTCCTCCGCCTGCTAGCATGTTAGCTTGTTGCTAAGCTCTAGCTTCTCTGCCTCGTAAACCTCCGGTCCAAACAAAGGTCTCCTGTTCCACGCGCAGTCCAGAGTTTTACAGAAAGGTATGTTAGCATGTTACCCCCTCCTAACCTCCTCTCCTGTAATTTTCAGCTGTAATCCTCCGCCCGTGGCCGCTAAAGTACACTCTTCCCCCTCCCTCCTGTAAATTTCCGCTTCCGCTGAGTTTCGGTACCGTATTTTTTGGTGTAAAGGCGCATGAACCGTGTAACTCAAAACAATGCTTTTCAATGGGAGGGCGTTCGTAACCTCGAAACGTCGTAAGTTGAGGCCGTCATAAGTCGAGGACTACCTGTGTGTATGTGTATGTGTGTGTGTGTGTGTGCAGTTGTCAAAGTTAAACTCAGAGAAGCTTGCAATAAAGTCAGATGTCTGACAAGACATGCAAACAAAAATAGTTGGTTGTTGCCAGGTTGCAAACATCCATCCATCCATCCATCATCTTACCTGCTTCTTCTTTTTTGGGGTCACGGGGGTCACTGGTGCCCCTATCCAGCAGCCACTGCGAGAGGCAGAGTACACCCTGGACAGGTCTCCAGTCCATCACAGGACAACATAAAGACACATGATACAAACAACCATGGTGGTGGTGTTGCCCCAGCTGAGGTTGTTGTTCAGGTGCACACCCAAGTACAGTACTTGTAGCTGGAGACTACTTCCACTGCAGATACTTCTATATTGTGTGTGTGTGTGTGTTTGTTCCTTCTGAAGTCCACAATCATCTCCTTTGTCTTCTTCACATTGATGTGAAGGTTATTCTCTTTGCACCAGCTCTCCAGGTGTTCCACCTCCTGCCTGTAGCTGGACTCATCATTGTTTGTGATGCATCCCACCACCACTGTATCATCTGCAAACTTTACAATATGACAGCCTGGAGGGGTAGCTGCACAATCATATGTGAGCAGAGTGAACAGGAGAGGGTTCAGCACACCGCTCTGGGGGGAGCCAGTGCTGAGGGTTATGGTGGAGGAGGAGAAGTTGTTGATCTTCACAGACTGTGGTCTGTTTGTTAAAAAGTCTAGGATCCAGTTGCAAATGGAAGGGCTTAGTCCTAGTGTGAATAGTTTGTAATAATAATAATAATAATTGTCTAATCTTGTCATCTGCGTATGTTTCCCATACACAGACGAAATTCGTCTCTGCATTTAACCCAACCACCTACCAGGTGGTGCAGTGAGCAGCCATAGAAGGCGCTCGGGGAGCTGGAGAAATAGGTGTGCACTCATAGACACCCCAAGGTGTGTAGTGGCCGGGACGCGAACCCGCGTCCTTCGGGTCCCAAGTCAAACGCCCTAACCACTACACCATCTTGTGCATCAGAGTTTGGGGGATCATGGTGTTGAAGGCAGCTGTGAAGTCCACAAAGAGCATACAGACCTAGGAGTCCTTCTGCTCCAGGTGGGTGAGAGCAGTGCGGGCCACAGAGGAGATGGCATCCTCTATTGATTGATTCTGGCGGTATGCATACTGGTGAGGGTCCTCGTTGATGTTGATGGTTGTTTTGCTGTGGGTCGTGACCAGTTTTTCTAAGCATTTAGTGACTATCGGGGTGAGGGCTATTGGCCGTAGTTGGTTAGACCAGTCACTATAGGATTGACTGCAGAGGACAGGTTGAAATTATTTTTCTCAGATGAAGCACCCTTCAGAATGTTTCGGACATCCATCCATTTTCTTCCGCTTATCCAGGGTAGGGTCGCGGGGGTAGCAGCCTAAGTAGGGAGGCCCAGACTTCCCTCTCCCCAGCCACTTGGGCCAGCTCCTCTGGGGGAATCCCAAGGCGTTCCCAGGCCAGCCAAGAAACATAGTCCCTCCAGCGTGTCCTGGGTCTTCCTCTGGGTCTCCTCCCGGTGGGACATGCCCGGAACACCTCACCAGGGAGGCGTCCAGGAGGCATCCTAACCAGATGCCCGAGCCACCTCAACTGGCTCCTCTCGATGTGGAGAAGCAGCGGCTCTACTCCGAGTCCCTCCCGGATGACTGAGCTTCTCACCCTATCTCTAAGGGAGAGTCCAGACACCCTGCGGAGAAAACTCATTTCAGCCGCTTGTATCCGAGATCTCGTTCTTTCGGTCACAACCCAAAGCTCATGACCATAGATGAGGGTGGGAACGTAGATCGATCGGTAAATTGAGAGCTTTGCCTTTTGACTCAGCTCTCTCTTCACCACGACAGACCGGTACAGCGCCCGCTTCACTGCGGACGCTGCACCTATCCGCCTATCGATCTCACGCTCCAGTTTTCCCTCATTCGTGAACAAGACCCCGAGATACTTAAACTCCTCCACTTGGGGCAGGACCTCCTCCCCGACCTGGAGAGGGCACTCTACCCTTTTCCGGCTCAAGACCATGGCCTCGGATTTGGAGGAACTGATCCTCATCCCGGCCGCATCACACTCGGCTGCAAACCGCTCCAGTGAAAGCTGTAGATCACGACCTGATGAAGCCAATAGGACCACATCATCTGCAAAAAACAGAGAAGTGATTCTAAGGTCACCAAAACGGATCCTCTCAACACCTTGGCTGCGCCTAGAAATTCTGTCCATAAAAGTTATGAACAGAATCGGTGACAAAGGGCAACCTTGGCGGAGTCCAACTCTCACTGGAAACGAGCCTGACTTACTGCCGGCAATGCGGACCAAGCTCTGACACCGGTCGTACAGGGACCTAACAGCCCTTATCAAAGGGCCTGGTACCCCATACTCCCGGAGTACCCCCCACAGAACCCCCCGAGGGACGCGGTCGAATGCCTTCTCCAAGTCCACAAAGCACATGTAAACTGGTTGGGCAAACTCCCACGCACCCTCCAGGACCCTGTTGAGGGTGTAGAGCTGGTCCAGTGTTCCACGACCAGCACGAAAACCACACTGCTCCTCCTGAATCCGAGGTTCGACTATCCGATGGACCCTCCTCTCCAGAACCCCTGAATAGACCTTACCAGGGAGGCTTAAGAGTGTGATCCCCCTATAGTTGGAACACACCCGGAAAAAAATTTGTTCAGAGAAGAAAAGGTGAGCGCTGCCATAAGTCCCGTGTCATGCCAACCGTAGCTGTGTTTCCATCCATTTTCATTTCGTATTTTGAGCTACCTCGCAAATATGTAAATACAAATTAATGCAGATCAGAAGTGTTTCCATCTACTGGCTTGAAGCGCTTCTACCAAGCCGCGCACAGCGTCATTACGTCAGACGTCAGCGTCATTACGTCAGACGTCAGCACTGCGCATGTCTACAGTAAACAGGAAGTAGCGGTTGAAAACAGAACCCGGCCACACATCTCGTCAAAATGGAGAGAATATTTCAGGTACGTGTTGCTATCGGGCGAGTTGTATTTATTCTGTCATGCCAACTAGTTTTAGCGATGTTACATGTTGTCCGGAGCGGAAACAGCTGAACGTCACGTGACGTGAATTTTCGCTACGTCAGAAATGAGTCGGAAAATGTGTTTCCATCTGTCGTTTAGCGCAACTCAAATCCCAAAAACCACCTCAAGCGAGCGTATAAACTTTTTAGCGTAATTCAGGAAGTAACCTCGCAATTTGCCGTTTCCATTAAGCTTTTCTGCTGCGCTATTTCAAATTGCGCAGCTAGAAACCTTGATGGAAACACGGCTAGTGAAGCATCCTGAGACCAATCATGTGTGGGAATGTTTCTCATCCAGGGGAGTGGATTCGCTTGCCTAAGAACACTGCCACAGATAAGGAATGATATCAAAACATTCTCAACTAGCAACTTCTTCCAACAATTCAGGAGCAATTTGGAGATGAACAATAGCTTTTCCAGCATGATGGGAGCACCATGTCACGAGCCAGAAGTGATAACCAAGTGGCTCCAAGTGGTAAAACATTGAATTTTGGAGTCCAATGCCAGGACACTTCCCAGATTTCAATTCCATTGAGAACCTGTGGTCAATCCTCAAAAAGAGGGTGGACAAACAAAAACAGAAGCTCTGATCAACTCCAAGTGCTGATTAGGCAAGAATGGGTTGCCATCCCTCCAGAGTTTGCCCAGAAGCTTATATCCAGCATGCTGAGGTGAATTGCAGGTCTTAAAGATGAAGGGTCAACACTTTAAATATGAAGTCTGTGCTTAAACTGCTTGTATTTGTCAATAAAAGTTTGAAAACATATGGAATGCTTCCAAAAAAGCTAAGTCTGGTCCTCTGGACATTCAAAAAACAAAACAAAACAAAGCAAAAAAACTGTAGAAACGTTTCGTCTTTTGTCCGAAAGACTTCCTCAATCTGAGAAGCTGTGTTCAGCTCAGTCTTAGGATGTTAACAGGATGTTCACATCCTTGATAGAGAGGAACAATGGTTTGAGAGAGGAGTAAAGGAGGCCATCATTAAACTGTCCATCATTAAACAGAGGTGGAGGCCTCCGGGTTCAACTGTCCCCCACTTACAATGCTGTTATTGCTAGTATCACTCAGCCCTCTGTGAATAGCAAACAACCATCAGGGTGTTAACGATCCATCGTCAGGCTGATGGTCCTCCTTGATCATGTGAGCAGCTGGTTTCGGCTGTCATCAGCCAACTGGTTGATCCACTGTGGGAGGGTGCTATTTATAAGACTGAGCTGAACACAGCTTCTCAGACTGAGGAAGTCTTTCGGACGAAAGACGAAACGTTTCTACAGTTTTTTTTGCTTTGTTTTGTTTTGTTTTTTGAATGTCCAGAGGACCAGACTTAGCTTTTTTGGATTTTTCTACCTGGATTATTGAGCATGCATCAGAGTATGTGGAATACTTATTACTGTACTTCATTACATCTTATAAACATCTGACACAGGGTTCTAAAATAAATGAGGCTGCAAACATTGTGCAAACCAAAATTTGCACCATTCTCATAACTTTTGGTTTCGACTGTACGTCAAGCCAGCGATAGAGTTGTGCAGTTTTTTCCATTTCATCAACTTCTTGAATAGATACTTTTCACTTTAAAAGCTTCAAATGGGCAAAATATTTAACTTGGCATAAATTAACAATGCTATTCAAATGATCTCTTGAACTGTATTTACAAAATATTTAGACAGAGCCAGTCGGCTTTCAATGTTGGTTTCAAATATATAAAGGTTGCCGTTACTTTTTTCATCTAATAAAACAAAATTTATCATTTTATACTTGAAAACATACAAACATTGCATTACCTGTTCGGGTGGCCTCCAGTACAAATGCGAAAAATTGAAATAACTTTTGACCAGGGGTTATCATTTAATAAGGACTTATTCTGCAATGTAGCCAAAATTGTGAATGTTTTGGAAAGATTAAAAAAATACATGAATAAATAAATAATATAAAAATAAAAACTAGTCAATTTCTGTATTTCTAGGCTGGCCCATTATAATTATCTGAGCAGAAAAGCTAATTTATTCAATTTAAACTTATACCTGCAAATTTGGAACTGTTTTGATGTATATTATGAATAGCCAACCTCTGCTCTTTTTTAAATAATTAATTACAGTCTTATCTTAAAACACTATTGCTCTCAGAATAAGTTACACAAAAGTTAAATGGGAGGCAGGGCCTTCAACAATCTGTCAGATTTTTATTTTTTTTAGATCCAGTTCAGTATGGGCTCAGTAGGCTGACTTCTTATTTAGGTGCAAATTTTTTTTTTTAAATTTAATTACTTAAAATCTTAATAATATTGTCCATAACATTTCACGAAATGGAAACTTGTCTTTAACAACCCTGAATTAAGTTGTAGAGAAGTAGATTTAGTATTGAAGATGCATGATATTGGATTTTTGGTCGATATCCGATATGTCAATATGTTAAAACTTATTTGGCCGATAACCGATATACCAATGCCAATACCAATTTTTTTTCATAGACCTACTTCCAGAGACTACATAGCTTTCTCTGCTGTGGAATTAAAATTCTACATTGCGTATTCTGTATGGTCTTTGTCACCAAATGCAGATGCCAAAAAGGGGCTGAAAATTATGCAACACTTCAACTTGGATATATATATATA